>JAIFTH010000104.1:0-60478 GCA_019968535.1 Fragariocoptes setiger | reverse complement strand
GTGTGTGTGTGTGTGTGTGTGTGTGTGTGTGTGTGTGTGTGTGTGCGTGTGTGTGACGCAACATAATACATGCTAGATACAAAGCGAAATAGCAAGAACGTTGAATAAACAATAGCTCGCTAGAGGTAGTGTGATGTTTGCTCGTTCGTTCGCTCGCTTGTTTGTTTGTTGTTGGGATTCTTGCTTTCTAGTTAGACTGTTTTTACGCGTTTGATCTTGTACGATTTATATTTAGCTGCTTGTTGTTTCAGCTTGCGCCCGAACACTACGTACTCTGGCTGATCCAGCAAGATCAATAAACTAACGTTAATACAATTGCTGTGATTTCGTACCGTGTGTATCTGTGTGTATTTCTGCAGATGTCGTCGTCGCGATGTTAATGAAGCCGATGAGGCGATCACAAACGTCAATCATGCTCTACCGAGCGTCCATCACGCACTGAACATGCAACTGATTGACATCAGGCAGTTTTGGCGAGCCTTGCTCGCTCGCTCGCTCGACAATGGCGTCACATTTCAACTGACGACAGCACAAATTTACCATTTGCTTCTGCACAACAATCCAACAACAACGATTGTTGTTGGATCAAACCAACGCAAAACTAGACTAAATTGAATAGAATGGAATACAAATAAAAACAACAGCAAACAGAGGGTCGAAACAATTCGTCTACTCGTTCTTTGTTTCGTTCGTTCGTTATTATTTTGGCTACGTCAGCAACTGCAACCAATACAGGATTTTGCATTGTCCCTCTAACTATGAAGAGTTTCGCATAAAACTGAACACCAACCAATCTACTAACGCTAACAATTGTTCATTGCTCTTCCTCTTTCTCTTTCTCTTTTTCTGATTGACCCCTTCAATCACGATCAACCACATTTGTATGTGTGTGTGGGTGGGCGCTTATCATATAGGTTGTGCTCGAATGTCAACATACGATTTTGTTGTACGCAATCGGAGCGCGAAAGCGGCTAAACGTTTGCGCGCCCAACAACAACGACAAGCGGCAGACATCGAGCTCGGCGGTGCGCCAAATCGAACCGTGTAGCAGGCGCACGTGCACAATGCGAGGCAACTCGTAATGCGAACGAGTGATGCGTGTTGGATTTGGCGATAGGAAGTGTTTATCGTGGATCACGAAAAACAACAGCACCAATCAATAATAACGAGAACACGCGAAACATTATTACATACATAGCTAGTGATAAGATTCGTTCCAATTCAGATTCAGCAATCGCGAAATGCGAATTGTAATTTAAATAAAAATAACATGCACACACACAACCTATAAAAATTATAACGCAAATTTATCGAATGTTGTGAATAATTGTGGCAAATAAATTCTTCTATTTTGCGATAATTATTTTTAAACTTGATATTCAGACTTTGATACACATTTACTGCTCGAATTTTTGCGACCAAAACTTTATTCGTCGCTGGAATATTGTGACATTATTCTGATATGTGTGTCGCAATGATATTCTGAACCTAAATCAACAAATTCATTCACAATGCAGAAGTCGCTTTATTTGCATAGAGCGCTCATTCATGCTATGAATGTATCAGTCAAGCTGCTTGTATATAAAGCTGAATGATTGCTACATGAAATTGTGCTGACGTAAAATGAAAAAAAAACGCCGCCGACCATAGTTTGAACAAAGTCATGCGGGCGACAAGCGCGTCGTCGCAACAATTCATGCAAATTAATTGTCGCCGCCAGTGTCGTCAACATTTGTGAAAAAAAGATGCTGACCATCAGAACTCATTCACTGCGACGCAGATGATTCTTCATGAGCTCAACAATTAATTAAATCAGCGGCAAACAGCAAATGACCTGCCAGGAGAATGTCATGCGCGTTACTATGTTCGCCATGAGCTCAAATGAAGTCGCGAACTGTGACTCATTCACAATGTTGTGATCAATCACATTTGTTCCCTTCTAATTGGCGGCTCTGTGATTTATTTTGTTTTTATTTGATGTATGTGTGTGTTGTGTGTGAGATGAACCACATTTTCGGTTGCCTTTTGTCATGTTGACGCATTCATTTTCTTCTCAAGTTGATTTCATTCTACAATTGTTTGTATTTTCATAGAATTTTCGACCAACATTTGTCACATGTGCATACACGATTAACATGTTATACATGATGCTGACTGCGTTCAAATTCTGATCAATGTATGCATTCAAAGCTCGGATTGTCTGAAACAAGTCTTGTGTTGAGAATAGAGAATAACGATTGCAACAATTAAACAAGCAAACACACACACAGCACAGGCAACTATAGAATGATCTTTTGTCTTTAATGTTCCATTTGTTCAAACGTCTATTACACGTGTATGCAATTGCAAATGACTCTCATTTAAGCTCGCCAGCTAGCCAAGCTGTCTCACAAGCTAGTAGAATAGTAGACTAGCAATGCATGTGACCAGCCTAAAATATTGAAACATTCGATCAGTAAAATAGTGTTCACATGGGATAAAAGTCCCGCTGTGTGGCGCCACGTGTGCACCACACTCGGGCACAGAATGAGAACACAAAACCTTCTTCGAGTTGCCAAGTGAGCCGTTGTGTTTGCCGGCGATTGCCTGTTGCTTGTGTTCACCACAACAGACAAGAGAGAGAGAGAGAGAGAGAGAGAGAGAGAGACCAGAACACGAAATAACGTAGTGGTGACGATGACAACAGCACGCGCTCAAAGCGATCATTCGTTTGTGTGTTCATCGACACACAGTCGCACACATGAAAGCTATGGTGCTTCCACGCGCACGAACACGAAGCCACATGCTAAACACGAGTGACTAGCGCACACGCTGGCGAACGTGCCAAAATCGACAGCCAATGGTGCCACCGACACCATTGGTCATCATTTGCCACGCCCCTAAGAAAGCTCCATTTGTTAGGAGCTTCGACTGCTGTTCGCTGCTGCTCTTCTCCTTTCGCGCTTCCTTCATCATAGCGTGATTCGACCTGTCTCATGTTTTCGTTCGCGCGTTCGTTCCACTACAGTGCTAGTTTAGGTGCTGCCAAATGAACGCGCGAGTGGTCATTATTTTCAATTCTAAAGTGCGATCTCTGTTGTTTAGTTATAGTTGTAGTTGCAAACGTAGCTCGGTTTTGGTTGTAGTTGAATATGCTCCCATGAGAATACATGTACTATTGCTATTGCTCTTGATGCCTCTCGCACACTCACACGCACAGACAATTCACGCACGCACTCTAACGTTACTAGTATTTTCTATTTTCAATGTTTCATGTTCTACGTTCTTTGTTAGTCGTCGTGGTTGGTATCTCCAGACTAAGCGGCTCTTATTGTCGTTGTCTTCTTCACTTCATTCGCTCATTCGTTTGCTCTTTCACTTGTCCAGAGTACACATTTTACAATCAACAGAGCAGCCAGAACAATTGATGCTCGTGGCTTCACAATTTCGACAATTTGGACGAAACAACCGACGATGCTCACAAGCGCACAGAGAGTGGTGTACTCACTTTCATGACCACGTTCAAATCAAAAGACATTCAGAGAAGACAATGACTAGAACAAGAACGAAACGAACAATGATAGTATTGGAAGGACGTGCAAAATGAACGAACTGACGAGCTTCTTCAGGCCACGCACAAAATGTTCTTAACTGGCGATAACGTTCAACAGTCAATCCTTTGTAATAACACACGCGCACACACATAGTACTATTGTACGTGCTCGTCGGTGGCAGCAGCAACAGTTCGGTACAAACTAAAGGTGGTACCAGCGCAGGTAAACAACGCGCATTGAACAACAACAGTTTTGTTCGATGCGCTCAATGTTTTGACTACAGTGACTAGTAAACAGCGCTTCACTCCGAACAAATTCGATCCAAATCAAAAGTGAAATTCAAAGTAATTGCAATGGTGAACAAGAGCAGCGAAATACAATCGAAAGTCAACTGAACGAAGAAAAAGAGCAGCCTAATCAAGTGTGCCAACACTATTATAAGTTTCAACGAATCCATCCGATAGTTCGACGAGCACTCAATCAGTGCTTGCCAATGCTAAAAATCAAATTCAATGTTAAACATATTAGAACTTTTCATACGGCTACACATTCAGCGAAACGAAATCCAAATATGATACCATCAACTTTGTCGTCGTCGTCATCGTCATCATTACTTATTCTTTTATTTTCGTTGATTCTGTGTACTGCATTAAGTACAGTACACTGTGCACCTGTGACAGAATCTGTTGAACGTGATCAACAACACCAACAAACGTGTGATACTATCTTGTGCCAAGATACTATTCGAAATGCTCAAGTATGGATTCAAGATTCATCAAATCTGTTAAAAGCACCGCCTAAACCGAAATGGAACTCAACATTGGGCGTTTATGCTTATTCGGCCAAACAAATGAAGGCCATCAAATTGCGCCAAGATCAATTGAATGGCACTTGTGATTCCATCTCTAATTCGCTCGAATGTTTAGACGAGGTTGCGACCGGTTGTCGTGGCGATTTGCAGTGGCACTCAATCACCACAGTTTATCGTCAATGGTTACGCCGTCTCAATTGTACGCAATCTAAATCGTTGCCCCCGGGACCACAATATGATAATCTGTTGGATATAATCACCACTGAAGCGAGCACAACACCTGCCCCCACAACCACAACTATGAGCTCGCCGACGTCCAAGTATCGTTCTCGGCCGAACAATCAGAATAATAAGAACAATAACAACAGCAACAAGAGTGATCGCTCAAAATCTCAACTATCGACCGTCACACCAGGTACCTCTACGAGAAGTCCGGCGATACTTCTCAAAACAATCGGATCTGCTCCGGCTATCGCCACATCTCGAGCACCTCTCACTCGCGAATATCATCTGCTCAAAAGTGACTCCATAATGCGAGCTCCGTGCCATGAGATGATCATATTATTTTCACTCATTAGTACTTGTTGGTTGTTATACGTAAGATGACTTGATGTGTTAGATGAGAATCACTCAAAGAGCTTTAACTTTATTAAACGTAAAAACAGAATTCATTTGAATGTTATGAGTTGACAAGATAAATCTTTGATATTGAGCAAAACACATTGGCGAGTTTTCTTAAAACTCGGTATCGTCAATATTGTAGTTCGTTTCTGACTGATAGGTCCGATGTAGTGATCTTGGCCAAACTTTTCCCGGCATCCGGCGTAGTAAACATCGGGCACAAAGTCCAAGGCAAATGGATCCTCGTCTTGGTATGGAACACTGTAGAGATTGTCGGGAGAGTTAGGCGCACAATGTCCCCAGATCAAATGGTTTCGCATGATCTCGAGATCGTCAACCATCTGCGAGTATTGCTTGATAACATCGACCGATTGGCCTGATGTACCAAAACATTCTATCGGACCGTAGTGTGCATGATGTGGATTAGTAACACAGTTGAATAGTTGATTGATCATGGACTTTGGGAACATACACGGATGAAATGGTTGCTTTGGCAGCACATGAACCGACGGGTCTGATTCACCTGGCATCACATCGACATTGATAGTTTCCGACAGTTGGGCGAAATAATCATCAAGATATTTGATAGCCTGAAGTGAAGAGTTTCGGGGCTTAAGCTGGCGAGATTGGCGCAATACATCTGCCAACGATGGCTGCTGCTCGTCGTCGTCACAATCCCAGCGATCAGTTTTGAGGCTTTCGTTATCCAAACAATTGCCAGCTACAATGATCCGGGCAACTTTTGCACTTCGCTCGTCTTCTGAATAATAATCTGAACCATGTACGAAATCTAATATGGATTTCAACGATTCGACTAGAGAGCTATCGCTGGGCAGATCTGGACTGAACGCCAAATCTGATATAAACATGATATAGATATCGTCTGCCGGAGGGGGCGATCGTTCTATCTGGCTGTCATCGGTGGGCATCAATTCGTCGGCGGACGGATAGCAGACATCAATCACATTAAAACGAGCACCATTGTCGAGAGGCTGACCCAACAAGGCAACGGTGATGCCCGTGATAAATTGTTTAGCATCAATGGCACCTGTCAAAGTGACACTTTCATCTTGGTCTTGCAACATGAGATAATCATCATGACTCGTGTAGTTGCCCAAATACTTCTCGATTTTGATATTGTAATCTCCATTGAGTTCTGTGATTAGATTAGGCTGAGATTTCATCATTTTGAAAATGGTACCAACAATGATGCACGTGTCGGACAGTTGCTCTGTTTGGCCGACGGATCGGATTTCTCGCTGACTGGGTGGGGCTACTTCAATGATTAGATTGCCGAGCGTGGCCAGCTCGAGAATTGGCACGTACTTCCCCCAATTTGAGCGAGCGTTGGCCAACAACAGTGGTCGCGAATGACTTAGTCGCGAGTTGTAGTAACGATAATATTGACAGGCAAAGTCGCACTCGAGCAAAAAACGAGCATTGTCTAACCGACAAGGGCACGTAGATCTTACGACTTGGGATGATGGCTGTCCCCCGTCATTGTCGGTGTTCTCATGATGTCCATTAATTTCTAGCTGATCAGAACCGGGTATATCAGATGTTTTGCTGTTGTTGGTCGCCATTTCATTTCTCTATGATATCTTGAGTAGCTAATATTGATAGAATCCTATATTTCAAGATCTTATTGTTCGTCTCGACGACAATTCAATGGTTTTCGCAGAATGAGGGGACCTTCGCAGCGTAGGGCTGCTGCCATTGGTTGATCGAATGTCGAACATTCATTTTTGTATTGGTACGCCATATCATTGGTTCGCTCTGGTTCGTTACGAGCGAACCAAAAAAGACTGTCGCAGCAACACACAAATTGAGAGAATTACGCGCAGAAAAAGCGCGCGCAATTTAATCACGAGCATCGCTATATCGATCTAATTGTTTCCAAGTATGAGACTACCTACAGTTTTATCCTCTGTGAAACAAATAAAGGGTTGTTTTTTTATTATAATCATTCTGTTATAAATTAGAACTAACTTTGATTATATACTTGAGAATAACCCGTTGGAAAGAGTTGATTTCGATCTCAAAATGGCCTTATCAGTTCTCCGTCCAGATCTATGCAAAGACAAGCTCAATCAATCAATTGCTGCCTTTGTGGACACAACAACAACAATTAAATGAAACTTGTAAGTCTGGACAGTGGAATGATAAGGAAATTTCAGAGAGCACTGAATTGAGTTGAATATTTTGATTTGATTTGATCTGATGATGAGGTTGACCATAAAACCATGCGACCAATGAAACCACTATGTCACCTAGAACATTATTACGTACGCATAGATATTTATAAATTCGGTAAAATTCGCTACACAAATGGACAAATGAAAAGAGTTTTCTGTTAGTTTGTTTGAATGAATAGTGATTCTGGTTTACGATTGAGTGAATTAGTTGTGTGTGTGTGTGTGTGTGTGTAATATATAACAATCTATGATATCAAATGATCCCATTTCTCCCAAGCAATAATTCAATACATGATATTTTCGATGATGATGGTAATGTTATACAATAGTGGGCGTCGTTCAGTAAAATTCGATTTCGATTTCATTTTCATGGTCATTGTCACTCACTCACTGAACTGAATTCTACAATTAAACTGTGTAAGATAACAGCTGCTGAACTATCACTGCACATTGAAAATTACTATTTCTGTGAGAATTATTATAAAATTGCTCGAACTTTATGCATCGAAAATTATTAGCTTCGTCGTATGTATGCGCTATTTTACTTTGTTTGCTGATATTGCAATTGTCGATATTGCACTTTATTTTAATCGTTCGTTTGTTCGTTAGTTTGTCTTTGTCGAACGAACATTGAAATCAACGAATGAACGAAAGACACTAATGGCACCAGCCAGTCAGGCTAAACAGCTAGCCAGCAAGCGAGCTAGCGAGCTTGGCACAACGAGCTTACCACGAACGTGAGCGAACAACATGCACATACAGTTGAGCGCACGGACTCTCGCAAGCTTGCCACTTCGTGTAGCTTCGGCTGTGTGCGTGCGTGCAGTGTAGCTATGCTGCGGCTGCTATTGCTGTCGAGTCCCACCACAAGCTTTACACTGTCAGTGTGTTCCAACAACCAGTCAGCTAGCCGATGCCAGCGAGCACTGGAAGCAATTCAAGTGAGAGGGCGCCATAGACGCACGCTCGCGCGCGCGCGCGTTGCGGCGAAGCCGCCCATCCAATGATTACGTAGCTGGCCTAGATTTGATTCCCACTCATTCATTCACTGGCTCGCTCTATCGCTTGTTCGTTCAGAAAGAACTAGCTAGCTAGACATTTAGGACTAGCGACAGCCAGCGAACAACAACAGGGCAACGACAGCAGCAATACAGGATGATCCAACAGAGCTCTTGCTATTGCTGTTGTTGTTGTTGTTGTCTGTCTGTCTGCTGTCACGTTTGCTGAGACCGTTGTTGGGCTCGGCTTTGCTTGTTTCATACAAAAAAAAGAAAGGAAGAAAGAGAGCACAACGAGTAAAAAAAAGGGGGCCACAGAAATGCAGTTACATTGCTTTGTATGGCATGTGTACCCCACTCACAGTCGTTCATTGTGGCTTAGCACTAGGTGTACGTGTGTGCTCTTTGCTGCGCTGTGCATTTCATCGTTCGCAAAGCTCTTGAGTTGAAGTTCTCGAAGCCAGCAATGCTCGGAAGAATCGACTCGACATTGGCAGACTCGACTCGGTTCGATTGGCCGAGTCGATTGGGCGAGCGAGCGTGGAACGGACATTGTCGTGAACCGGAGAGGTTCGTGAGCCTTCTCGTCCGTTCGTTCGTTCATTCATTTGTGTACACGCTTAATGAGTCCCCGTCTTTTACACAAATATCGCCATCAGAGCATCAACGAGGCAAGTGTGGTTGCTTTGCCCACTGAATATCATTGCAGTATGCGAACAAGAAGCTCTTTCTGAGCTCTCTTTCTCTTTTCCATTCTCATTCGCATTCGTTTCGAGGAGTGCACGAGTTGTTCACAAAACGAACGATGAGAGTGAACGAATGGCGAGAGTAATTTGAAGGGGCTGGGCGAAGCTTATCAACGATGTCCCGCGCGTGCGCATGCGAATTGCCTGCTGGTAAACATGGAACTCGTGCGAGAGAGAGATCTTGCCAAGACAAGCTTGGCCGAAGCTTTTACTGGCTATCTGTTTGTCTGCCTGGATGGCTAGCTAGCTCTTCAGCTTCAGTTCTCTCACTCTGTAGGTGGCCAAACTTCAGATGAATGAATGAATGACTCGCTTACAAGTCAGTTTGTTGTCGACATCATCGTTGCATCTACATTGCAACGACATCTCTGCATTGTACATCGAGTCATGTTCAAAGCAGATGAGTGGGAGCGAGCAATAACCACGAGCATCCCAGCAGAGTCCACTCTATGCTGGATTCACAATGTGACTCCCATTCTCTGGCTCACTGTGCAAGCGTTCAACCAGTATTATTATTACTGTTTGTGGGCGCGGCTCTCCAGCATCGCTTACAGTTGCTTTACCTACGTCACCTCGACGAACGTTTCGTCTGTTTGGCTAGTTCGTTCAATTGTTCTAGCTCGGACTCGTTTATCTGCTTCCTTGAGTTCTTGGCTGTTGGCCTGTCTGTTTGTTTGTTTATTTGTTCATATGCTCTCTCGCCATCTTCTCGCCCCCTTTGCTCCATCTTCTACTACTACTAGCACCATATGTGTGTGTGTGTGTGTGTGTGTGTGTGTGTGTGTGTGAGAGAGAGAGAGAGAGCATGTGCGCTTAACAGTCGTACAAACGCACATGATTACTTTTTCGAGATACAATTCGAGTTGATATTGCGCGTGTTGTGCGTGGCACGTGTCACTAGTAACACACAGCTCTATGCATCAACTACACTACATAGGCTGTCGTTAACATACAGCAGCAGGTCTGACGCCACACTAGTGAGTTTGGTGTGAACATAAGCGAGTTATGCAAGAATGTAATGAACAAGCTGCTGCCAGTATGGCGTTTTTTCTTCCAATTTCATGCCACTTGCGAGCGCGAGCAAATAAAGTTTGAGAGAAAAAAAATTGTCAAAAAGTTCACCTAATGACAAAATCCACGTGCTGAGCGAAAATTGAATTCATCAGTCAAACGTGACATACGTACGCATAGAGAGCTTTGAGATTGCTGATCACATCAATGTCAGAAGTTGAAACGGCAACAACGAGGCCTGTCTTACAGTCTGTTGATATTTACATGATGGAAATTGTTTTCCAAAAATTATCAGGAGGGACAGTGGGGGAGAGAAAGGGGCAGACAATGCAGAAGAAGTGAAAACATCAAGCTCAATGTGAGCTTACGTTTATCTATTCGTTACATGTCAACTGCAACTAACTTTGTTGCGAACGCAATGCCAGTAGAATTTGGCAAGACAATCCTAGTTTCTAATTTCAAATCAAATTGAGGTGTAATTACTGATTTCAAGCAAGAATCAGAGAGTTCATACACACAGAGACCGAGCCGTTGAACCAGCGTCGTGGACTGAGTTAGATGAGATACGATGCGTTCGAAGAGTTGATCCGTATGGAGTTCGCTTCTTCATTCTATCATTCACATCACAAATATGATCTTGACAGCATCACAATACATTTTTCATTCTCTTGACTCTTGCATCGAAGGCCTACGCAGTCGACTTCGAGCTACCTTTGAGGGAGAGTGCTGCTGTTCTCCCTCAGACCCATATGCAATTTCTTGGTTACACCACACAATGCAATCATGAATATTATTATCATACAATAGCAACTGAATTGCTAGCGAGGCAAGTTAATTGTGCTGCGTAAGTTGCTGTATCACACAAGTCAGTCTCAAGTTAGTAGCTGATGTTGTTGTCACTCACTAGCCTAAACTATCTTAGTCGTCGTCATTTGTTTCCATGCTGTTGCCGTGTGCACCACACAATGTCAGTTATGGAAACGGGTCTTGCTCGTTGTGTGCATTGTTTTATTCATTATCAGTATTAATATTGTTATTATTTGTTTAGTTTGGCCAGTTCTCTAGCTAACTAGTTAAGTTGAGTTAAATTGAGTTCGTTTGAGTTTAGTTTATCTCTATAAATTTCGCGGCCTCAGCGAGAAACGAAGAGCTAAGTCTCAAGTATGAAATTGTCGCGAGATTCAAAATTCAAGAGTCAGCTCAAGTTGAAATTTACATGCTTAGTTTATTCGTCAAGTGATGTTAGGATCTTGCTTGGCTGCTTGCTACTCGCTTTAGTTTAGCTAAAGCTACAAGCTTCAGCAAGCGAGGGAGAAGGCGAGTGGGGGAGCGAGCGAGCGAACACACGAAGTGATTTTCTGAGCTCAGCTAACTCAGCTGACGAGCCAAAGTAACAAACAAGAGGGAGAGGGGCAAGTCAAGTGCTTAAGCTTGAAAGCAACAGCTGAACAGCAGCAGCAACAGCAACAACAACAACAACAATAATAGCAACAATAAAAATAGACATGATAATAATCATAACAATGATGATGCTGTCGACGAAGCTGACGAAGAGGCTGCGTGATGATGTGACGTAGAGTGCGTCGATTCGTCCACATCAATTGAGGCGTCCAAATCTAACGGCAGCGCGGATTCTCTATTGATAGTCGCTTGTTGTCCGTTCGTTCGTTGTTGCATCACGTCGCGTCGCGATTGCGGTTCGTCGTTGTTTGCCGACACGCCGAATATTGTCGTATTTGTCGCTATTTGTTGTTGTTGCTGCTGGTGCTGGTGCTGGTGCTGGTGCTGGTGCTGGTGCTGGTGCTGTCGCTGTTCTTTGTGTGTGGTCGTTGTGGAGCTTCTTAATAAATCGAATCCAGTCAAACGTGTCGCTGTTTGTGGTACAATCAATGGTTGACTCGGCAATTGAGTTGACGACACTGGTGCTGACGATGTCTGAACGATTGGTCGAGGACCGTCGTGAGTGACTATTGGCAAATTGTTCAGCACTTGTTTCTCACTTTGTTGATGGCACACGGCGATTGTTGACAATGCAGGTGATCTGCTGGTGCTGGTGGTCACTTCATTCGACATGATACACGTGAGCGCACCTGTATCACGTGATTGATTGGAGGTTGAAATATTGAACTGCTGATCAATAGATTGACTGTCGTACAGTCGATCGTTGAGTGACGAAAAGCGTGGGCGAGAACGAAAGCGTGAATGCGAGCATGAACTCAGAGCAGCCTTGTCTTCGACATTCCCTACTTTGATTCTTTCTTCAGTGATTTCTGTTGCTGCTGTTGTTGTTGGTGTTGTTTTCTGTTGGTGTTGCTTTTGATGGATCCTCCTTGCTGTTGTGCTTGTGAACGCGGTCGCATTTTGAATGACCAACTCAATTGTGGCGTCCAATTTGGCAATCAGCGATTCGTGCCGATTGTCGAGCGCCATGTGGCGCTCGTGTTCGTCGCGCAAGGATTGCATCAATTGGGCGCGTTGCTCGTGCAATGCATCGTATTGGGCCACGACATTAGCGACGTCATCGTCGTCATTGCCGCCACAATCAGTTAATTTGGCGCAATTAGAATTAGAGTGAGCGCTTCGATCGCACACGCACGACGAACCCGACGAATTGGTTTGCATTGTTGTCGTGCTGGACCAACTGTGATTGTGACAGACACGACTTGTGATAGATGACGACTTGTTAATGCGTGATTGTTGCACTTGTTGTTGAGGCGAACAATGTGCAATCATTGAGTGTGTTATTGGTTGTTGCTCAAATGACGATGACGTGGATGACGACATCGACAGTTCGAATTGTGCTAATTGGGCATCGTTTTGTGTGATTTGAGTCCGTAATGCGTCGATTCGTAGCTCCATGTCGCGACGTAAATAAGTTTGCATTTGAGTCATGATATTAGTGACACGCGATT
Source organism: Fragariocoptes setiger (assembly GCA_019968535.1). Classification (NCBI taxonomy): domain Eukaryota; kingdom Metazoa; phylum Arthropoda; class Arachnida; order Trombidiformes; family Phytoptidae; genus Fragariocoptes; species Fragariocoptes setiger. The sequence goes on along the minus strand of JAIFTH010000104.1, from coordinate 47,651 downwards.
TGATTTCTTTCAAACTCATTAACAGACGTGACTCGAAGCTCGCGTTACGATTCAACGAACGATAACCATCATCGTCATGGTCGTCTTTGTCGTCATCTTCTGCGACGAACGAACACGAATTGCCCGTCGATAATGATTCGTGCCGAGACTCTGCTATGGGTTGCATCAATTTGCGCCCTCTATGCGCTCTGCGTTTGCCTTCGTAACAGGCATCAGGTGGCATCAGATGACGATTGCTGGTAGTATGATTTATAGTGACCACCGGCATGAAATCATCGTCGCTTTCACAACATTTTGCGTCAGCATCATTGCCGTTGTCGTCGTCTTCGTCTTCGTTGTTGTCGGTGGCTTCGTTGGCACTGTCGATACAGCTGGTGTCACTATCACTGTTGCAGCTGTTGATGTCAATCGAAAACATTTTGGCACTAGAATTAGAGAATAATTGGCGCAACCTTACGCTCAACGGTTCCATCACCAACTCGACGAGTGCCTTGCTTGACAATTCCTGTTGAAATAACGTCGACCGCTGCTGCTGTTGCTGCAATGATAACTCTAATGAGTGGCTCAATATTGATTCAACGTTCATCACAACATCTTCAATTGACATCTTCTGGACAAGATTCATATTGAGAAAATTAAGATATAGAAAAGAACACAAGAAAGTTAATAAGTCAAATCAAATCAAATAATCAAAATGGAAAGTGATAAGAATAATTTTTTCATAGAATAATATTCAAAAAATGAAAGTTTTCGAAAGCAGTAAAACAAGTTCTTAAGAAGAGAGAAGATGGACAAGAGTGAGAATCAACAGCTAATTAATACAGTTGGATAGATACAGTGCGCGATATAGAGTCATGGACAGACAGACAAAGAAATGTGATAAACATTTATTGCACTCAATTTGAATAGAATTTGAATTTAAATTTAAGTGGCTCCCAATTACAATTTGAGTGGATGCACATACACACGCCCACGCACACAAGAATTGGGTCCACCCAGACAGTGACAGACAGTGAAAAACAACTACACAATGTTTCGATAGCCAGCAATAAACTTAAGCTTCGAAACTTGAAAATTGTAATTAGTAACAGTTTGTTTAAAGTACATAAATTGATTGATTGATTGTTGTTGCTGATGTAAACGCTGACGCTGATGTTGCGTTAGAATGGCTTGCTTTTGTTGATAATAATGTTAACTGGAATTGACTTTGTATGTGTGTGTGTGTGTAATGACTATAACTATAATGTGACAATTAGGTCTACTTTTGCGAGTGAACACACGCACACAGAGGTATTGTCTGTTGTGTAGTGTTACCGATCGCAAAAAAAGCCCCGGCTGAGATCAAGCGAAAACCTGGCCACGCCTATCGTACAAATAGGCTGCTACACAATGAGGCAAATTCATAAAGACAGGGTATGTGTTGTGCATAAAATGGCAACAAGATGATGATGATGACTATATAAATATTAATAATAATAATGAGTCATTATGATAACGATTGTTTGACAAAGACGTGGCCTGTGTGTGTAAAGCTTTCACAAGTCCCATCAAATTGATTGGGCAAATGAGAGCTATTATAACTAGCTAACTATTATTACTCAATAGCTGCCTCAAAATGAGCTACTAGCTCGCTGCTGATAATTGATTGATTAGAGTAATAATAAATAGTGAAGGAACGAACGAATGAACAAAATAAAAAATGATGGTTGATGGTTGATGGTTGATGGTTGAAGGTTGAAGGTTGAAGGTTGAAAAGACGCACACACAAAGATCACATTGTTGTCTCTGATTCTGGCGCATCCGACGACAACAGCAATTACAATTGATTGCTATAATTGATTGATTGATCAGTCGTATCGCAAGTGGAACGGATTGAACGGTTGGTTTTGTGTTTGATGAATGAAAATGAATGTTTGTTGCTGGCTTGCGTGTGCTTGACAAATGAAGCAATTCTTCTGCTGACTGACTGACTTGTCAATTGAGTTTAGTTCAGTTCAGAAGAAGCTCGATATGAAACTGCCGGCGCCACCACCTGATGGTCGCGGCTGTTTTGTACAACAATTATTGTACCAATAAATGTCAATGATCGAGTGAGATTCGTCAGTGAGTGAGCAGACGAATGAATGTAATAGCGAATAGCGAGTGGAGAATAGAGGCAGTGATTCGATAAAATAGATGCAAAGATTTAGAGTTTGTTAGGTTAGAAAGTTAGTCGGCTAGAGAGAAGAAGCGAGCATAGTTACGACGAGTTTAGTTAGATTTTGATCGATAGTGAGTTCGTGAGGGGAAATTAGGGGGAAAACACTCACCTGTTGCTGGTTGGGTGCCGGTTGGCGTATTGGACGAGGTCCACTGGGCGTCGGTTGGCGTGGACGTGGTGCTTGTTGAGGCATCTGTTGTTGTTGTTGTTGCTGTTGGGGTCCCTGTTGTCGCAATTGTTGTTGTTGTGGAGTTACTTGTCTGACTGGTTGCTGTTGGGGTGTTGGGCGCGGCTGGCCTTGTGCTGGCGTCGGCGCTTGTTGTTGCTGTTGCTGCTGCGACGGAGGCCCGCCCGCAGTTTGAGCGGCCGCCTCAGCTGACTTGATTAGCGCCGCTTGCAAATCTTCCACCTGTTGGCGCAAATTGAACTTTTCCTCCTCACTGGTGGCCATCACTTTGAGAAAGCGCTCGACTTCCGCTTGCGCTTTGCTCAGCTCGTGCTGACAGCGCGCCAGCTCCTGCTTCAGCCTGTTACGCTCCTCTTCCAACTGTTTAATTTGAGCGTGCAATTGTGCAATCATCTCAGTTTGCTTCTGTTGGTCGGCACTATTTGCATCACCGCGATCAGTCGATTGTTGACGTTTCAACACGGACGCTTGCTGCTCGAGCTCTTTGCGTTTGGCGTCCAACACGTGCTCGCGCTCCTCCAATTGCTTCTGGTAAGCTTGCAGCTCGTTCTGCTTCTGTTTGACAGCTTGATCAGATTTGTCTTGTTGCTGACGCAATTGATTGTAATCCATCTGTGCCACAGAGGAGGGAAAGGGAAGAAGAAAGGGCGAGTTAGATGGATGATTGAGATTATCTAGCGGTTAGAACGAAGACCTAAGGCACCGACCTAAGGCACATTAGGCTAAGGAAGGGTCGTCGAACAACGACGACGACGACGACGACGACGACGAATGATCACTCAACTCGAATATTGTCGAACGATATCACAGATGATGATAGAGCACACATCAAGATCAATGATAACAAACATAGGCACGAAAGAGCGAACGAACGAACGAACAAATAAAGAAGAGAAGAATGACGAAATCAGCGCAAAAATAGCTCAAACATTTCTTGTGCAAACAATCGCAATAATTGTTGCGCAATCGCACCAACCTCTCGTTTCTCCAGCTCAACGATTAGCTTCTCCAATTGCGTTTGCATTTGCTTGCGTTCGAGTTCATAGCTTTGAGTGTCACGTTGCGCTTTGTCCAGATGAGCACGCAATTGTTTGGCCTCTTGTTCGTGTTGTTGCACTTGTTCGCGTTGCGCACTTAGCTCTTGGCGCAATTGGTCCACTTGTGCAATCAATTGATTGACATTGGCTTGATTCTTGGCGGCTTGTTGTTGTTGTTGCTGATCGGCGGCGGCGGCTGCTGCTGCCTGATCTGATTGTTCAGTGGAATCTTTGTCTTTGTCTCTGTCTTTGTTGGCCGAATGAGAGTTAACGTTGGCGCCACAGGCAGCTTGCTCGCTGAGCGTACGATTGCGTTCGTTCAATTTGATGATCTCGCGCTTCATTTCGTCAGAGTTCTTTTGGAACGCTTTGATTGCATCGACGGCCTTCTCGAATTTGAGCTTGAGCTCACGATGTTCGCTTTCGCTGGCTTTCAGCTGTGCATCGCACCGTTTAAGTGCCTCTTGCAACTGTTGCACCTGATCCTTGTAGTGTTGTATCTGTTGCTGAGTGGCCTGAGCCATTTGTTGCTGCTGTTGGCCCTGTTGCAGATTGTGCTGTTGGGCCTGTTGCACTTGTTGTGCGCTGGCCTGGCGCACCTGCTCGTACGCGTTCGCTAGCTCGCGTACCTCCAGCTGCAGTTGATTGCGCTCTTCGATGGTTTTCTGTAACTCTTGGGCGCCCTTGGCCACAGCCTCTTGTAGGCGTCGCAGCTCATTGTGCATCTTGTCCAGCTCTTGCTTGCTCGGCTGTGGGCCGCTCTTGTTGCTCTCGGGCTGTTGTTGTTGTTGCACAGCAGTAGTTTGTTGTTGAGAAGTCTGTTGTTGTTGTTGTTGCTGTTGCTGCTGTATTTGTTGCGCTAACTGTTGCTGATCACTCTCGAGCTTGCCAATATAATGTGCGGCGTCTTCGAGATCTTGCTTGTGTCGTTCGATTTCCATTTGGAGACGCTGATTTTCGGCATTCGCTTTCTGAAGCTCACTCTCGGATTTGGCCATCATTTGTCTCAATCTTAGAATGTCTTGTTCATTTCTAGTTGCATTGGCTGGCGCTGCTGCTCCTGCTCCTGCTCCTGCAGGGGCAGCAGCATTCGAATTCGAGGCAGAGGCAGAGGCGCCAACAGGTGAGGCAGAGTTGGCAGCTGCTTCTCCTTGAGCTTTGCCCGTTTGCTGCTGAGCTTGCTGCAATTGTTGCAGCTGCTGCTGTAGCTGAGCGTGCTGCTGTTGCCAGGTGTCGCGTTCCTTGCACACCTTTTGCAACTCTTGCTGTTTGCGCTCCAAACGATCGCGCATCTTCTCCAGCTCAATCATGCCGCGTTCGATCTCCTGCTTTTGGCGCGCCTCGGCTTGCTTTTGTTTTTCGAGACGCGCGTTGGCCGCCTCCAGTTCGCGTCGCACCAGCTGCTTGTCGAGCTCGTGCGTCTGCTGCTGCTCGCTGAGTGCCAGCAACTCTTTGCGTTGCTGCTGATACTTGTCACGGATGGCCGCCAGCTCGTGGCACAGCCGCTGCAGCTCCTCGTCGTGAATGCGCTTCGTCTCCTGGATCGAAGTCGATTGTTGATTGCGGAATCGATCAACTTCCTGTTGTAATTGCAACAATTGCTGCTGCAATCGTTGCTTGTCCGCGTTCAGTTTCTCGCACTCGAGCTCGGTGAGCTGCAATTGCTTGTGTAACTGTTGTTGCTCTTCGAACAGTCGCTCCTCGAGCTGTTTCACTTGTTGCTCGTGAGCGGCGCGCTGTTCGCCGCTCAAGCGCTCCTTGTCCGCTTGCAAGCGTTTCATTTCGCGCTGACATTGTTCGAGGCGCGCGTTTGCACGCTCCAGCTCGCCCGACACACTCTCTTTGGCCATCTGCTCGGCCTGTTGCCGTGAGCTGGCTTGCTGAGCGGCGCGCAATCGCTCGCACTCAAGCTTGAGCCGATCGTTGTCGAGCTGCCACTTGCGCGCGTCCGCTTGCAACTTCTCGTACCGTTCACGTGTCACCTCCATGTCCATGCGCAGCTTCTCCTCGATGTCGCTCACTTTGATGAGCTGCGAATTGGCGCGCGTGTACATGTCCTGCACTTTGGCGTAGTCGTCGCGCAGCTTGCTCGCTTCGTCGCGTGCTCGTGCACACACCTGTTGCTGTTTCTCCACTTCAATGAGCAAACGTTCGCGCTCGGTCTCGCTAGTGTCCAGTTTCGCTTGCACACGCACCAGCTCGCTTTGCGCGCGTGCAATCTTGTCGTTGGCCACCGACAGCTCGGCTTTGCAACATTCGAGCTGCTCGTGAGCGCCGTCCGCGCTCGCCACCAGCTGCTCGTATTTCTCTTGCCACTGGCGCACCTGACGCTCGTACTTGTCGCTAAGCACCAGCTGTTGGCGTTGCGAACGATCGCGCAATTCGCTCAGTTCGTGCGCACACTGATCGCGCTCCTTGCTCGTCTTCAACAGTTGCTGTTGCAGCGCATCGATGCGCTCCTTGTTGGCGCTCAGCTCGTGCAGCTCGCGCTCGTACCGCTCGCATTTGTCGCGCACACTCGCCAATTGTGCCTCCAATTGCGTCACTTGGCGCTGGCACTCTTGCGCGTGTTTGTCCGACTGTTGCACCTGTTCCTCGGCGCGCGCCAACTGGCGCTGTGCACGCTCCAGTTGCGCCTCACACTTGGCCAATTGAGCGCTGTGCTGGCGTTCTTGGTCGGCCAGCGCCGAGTCGCGCTCGCTGGTGGCGCGCGACACTAGCGCCGTCTGGCGGTCCACTTCTTCTTGTAACGAGTCACGCTCGCTCATGGCATTCTCGAGGCGCGCCTTGAGCCGATAGATCTCTTGCTGCGCGCGTTCCGCTTTCTCGTTCTGCGTGTCCAGCTCTTGGCTGATGCGATCGCGTTCCGTTTGGCTCATGCGCGCCTCCGCGTGCGCACGTCGTAGCTCGTGCTTCAGCTTGTCGATTTGCTCTTGCAGGCGCTCACATTCGGCCGCTCCGCTGCCGCACACCCCCACGCCCACACCGACGCTGCCGCCGCTCAGCTCGGCCGGCCGCCAGCGCAGTTCGGCCGCTTGGTCGCGCAGTCGCTCGCACTCGAGCTGCAGCGCACGCTTCTCGTGCTCCAGTCGCTCAATCAGTGCGTCCAACGATTTGCCGGACGTTGCGTTCGGCGCGCTGCTCGTAATATTCGTCGTGCTGTTTGGCGCGTTACGCTCGCTGGACGATGCAAACGCGCCGTCCAATCGTGAGGCCACATAGTGACGCTCCTTGTCGCACACAGCTTTATTGTAGCGAACCTGATTGTGTTTTTTTATTCGATTGATGTCGATTATTGGTTGTTGAGATGAGTCAATTAATAATCGTTCGAGGTCGAACAGTTAGATGTTCGATTGTTGATCGGTCGATCCGGTCGATTTGAACGTTGAGCGTGTGTGTGTATAAGGTTCCGTAGCGAAATGTTATTTCATTTGTTGTTATTGTGGTCAGTTGTCAATGTGTGTGTGTGTGTGGAAATTTTTGATTTTACATGCAGTTTAATTAAATAAACATTTTAAATAATATAACGCTTCTCATGCTTCTCTTGCTAATGATTGTATCATCAAACTGTACAATGCTTTATAGGATAGTTCAATGCTACATGCTGGTGTACTGACTACAGGCACATGTGGGAAATCTGGGTGAGAAATCAATTGTGCAGGTTGGGCGCCAACACGCAAACAATACTAATAACTGGTAATTCATGTCACAAGCAACAAACAAACAATTACTTGCATGCACTTGAAGTGTACTACTTGAATGTCACAAAGAGATGATCAAAATGCCAATCATAAAACAATTATAGCAATCAATAGAATAGGAAGCAATCGATGAGACAATAACGTAATGTGCAGCCTAAAGAAGCAAACAAATGACACGCATGATCACTGCGAAGGAATAATAGAATATAATTTCAATATCGAACACAAAGAATGACACACTCAACCAATCAATGCATCATAAATAATGAATAATGAAAAACAAATCACTGTCAACGTCAATGTTGACAGAGGGGCAAGCAGAAGAAAATCAAATTTATCTCTCAGAGGGGGATAAAATTCTCTGAGGGGAATAGAAACACATTCCAGAGTCTACACATGGACACCGAATGAAATGCTGCTACTCACCTGCAATTTATCAAGCTCCGATTTGCACGAGTGCAATTTCATTTTGTACTCGGCCAGATTGCGCTCGTGCAAATCGCGCTCCTCGTTACGCTCGCGTTCGGCTCGATCGCGTTGTTCGCGCAATAACGTGATTTGTTTGTCTTTGTCGCCCAACGTTTCTTCCCATGCGTGATGATGATGATGTGTGGAAGAGCCCAAATTAGTGGCGCCACCTAACGAACGTGACGCCTCCAATTGGGCATCCTTTTCCATGAGTACAGCGTCAAGATTCTCGATCTTGCGTTGCAGGATACTAATTTTACGATCTTTGATTTCGATGAGATCGCGTAACTCTTGCAATTCTTGAGTCATTTTGCTTCGATCTTGGCTGGTAGAGCGCACATGTTGCGCCTTCTTCTCGATCAATTTGTTCTTCTCGTCGAGACGGGCGCGCAATTCCTCCAAGTCCGCCTGTAAATGGGCGTAATTCTCCTCCTTAGCCACCAGCGATTCTTTCAACACACCAATGTGGCGCTGATAGTCGTGATGCTGCTCTTGCAATGTTTTCATTTTGGCACTCATTGCAAGCGCCTCTTGTTCGCGCTTGTTCAGCTCAATACGCAGCTCCTCCATCTATTGATTGATCCATCCATTAATTGATTGATTGGTCGAATTGATTAAGATTATCATTTAGGAGGAATGAGGTTAGTTTGACAGATCAGTTTTAGGTTTCATATTGTATGTTTAAGTTGATCGTTGATTATTATTATTATTATTATTAGAAATCAAATGGACAGCAATAAGTTTACCCTAGCATTGTTAAAAGAATAATCGCTATTATTGCTATTATTGCTGGGGTTTGTCAAACGGAAAGGGCGGCTATCATTCATGCTTGTGCTATGCATCACATGATTAGATCGATGGGTGTCATGCTTATGTTGTGGCTGGGATTGATGCAATCTATGATGATAACCAGATTGGCTATTGTCTGGCTGCTTTCTACTGCTTTCTTCGGCTGTTACTACTTGGCTCGGAACCGGTGTTTGGCACAACACTGTTGCATGCCGCCGAGCCGCCTTATGATGATGATTAGTGTTATTATTACAATTATTGGCAGGTGTTGTTGCTCTTGATGATGAGTTGTCTGCATTGAGCTTGGACGAGCTAACGGTCGCTGATGTTGTGGTGGTTGTTGTTGCTGCCGTTGGTGTCGGTGTTGCTGCTGTTTGTGCGGCACGTGTTGCGTCGCGCTGATGTTGTTGTGGCTGCTGCTGCTGCTGCTGCTGCTGCTGTCCGGCAAGGCCTGACGCAGCAGTACTACCACTCAATGCTGACGGCCAATAATGATCGAGCAATTGATTTTTGAAATTATTGTACATTGATTTCAAGTGGCCAGGCGCGCTCAGCGCTTTCGAATGCAACCGCTTCTGCTGGCTGGCATTATGGATTGAAGTCGTTCGAGTCAGTTTGCCATTCACCGTTTTAGCTGCTGTCTGATTGGATGGCGATTGCGATCGAGCAATAGCTGCCGGCGCAGAACGATTGTGCTTGTTGCTATGTTGCGAAGATTGAGACTGCGAAGACACTTGTTGCTGTTGCTGCGCAGCCACAGCTACGGCAACAGCGCCAGGCGGACGGCACCACAAGCTATAATCAGTATTGTTGTTGTTGTTATTGTTCTTGCTGTTAGTGGCCGGAAGTGATGTGTTGACTCCTGAGCGTAGTGGATCCAACGAATCGGCCTCGAACTGACGCGTCGTGTCGTCAGCGCTTGCAAGCAAACATACGGGCGTCGACGAAGACACAAAGCTTGCATGCGTATGATCGTATTGACGATTAGCTCGCTCAGCATATTGGCAATCGGTGCAATCACCAGCCATCGATACTTCACGATGATAGTTATCATGATGTACAGAGTGCGAATAATTGGCGCACGGCGGCTCCGTATGCATGCCGTGTGACACGTTCTTATGGCACGTGTGCCGCGTACACGAACACACAACGTTAGTGTCGCTAATGTTCAATTGTGACAGTTGAGTTTGGTTATTGGTATCGCTGGCTGCTGCTGCTGTCGGCGCTGCTGAGCAAGACCCTTGACGTGGCACTTGATACTCGTTTGCTATGACACTGTGGTGCGAGCGATCGCCATATCGATTCATGGCATAACCACCGCAATCGTGTAAATTGTGTTCGAAGCAGTTTTGTAATTGCTGTTGTTGTTGTTGTAACTGTGATATTGGCATTGATTGTAATTGACACTGACATTGGCATTGACAATTACCGTGACACACTTGCAGTGTTGATTGCTGTTGATCGGTGTGAGTGTGAGGCACATAATTGGCATAAATAGAGTGGCATTGTTGCTGATGCTGACACTGCCATGGCATTGAGAATGCTGTTATGTAAGTGGTGTCACTGTTTTGTCGTTGCAATGAAGTGGGCGTTGTTGTAGAATCATTGCAAACATGATTCTGGCATTCATGGTTCGAATTGAGCTGAAGAGGTTGATGCATCAAGCCATTATTGGAGCCACTATTTGCATGACTATTTGCACAGTTATCGTGCCTCGAAGTGTGACCTGGGGCTAGCGAGCTCACAGTCAGTTGTTGACGAGGTACAGCTTGAAGACCAAATTGATAACCCACTTGTTGTTGCTGCTGAGCGATCGGTTGATTGTGAATACAATTGAAATCTGCCGAACACAAACAAGTGTAATGTGCCTCGTTAGTGTTTGAGATTTGCAATTGTTGTTGTTGTTGCTTGGTAAAAATATTGACATATTCTGCGCCAGGCATTCGCACATTGGGCTCTAACGATGGATTTATGGGATACACACTCAACGGGGTGCGCTTTTTCGGTGTCGACGTCGACACTGGCCTCAAATAACCGTACGCATCATCGGTGTCATTGTTGCGATCATTGTTGAGTCCTGTGTGCGACTGCTGGTTGCCAATTGTTGACTTGTTCGGCACACCATTGGGCAACAATTGTGTGGCGACGATTGGAGAGTGTGCACGTGACGACCAATAGTAATCGTTGGTGGTGCTACTGACATCATTGCATTGATCAGCAACTCGCTTTGCTGGCGCAATTGTTGACTTAGCTATTGTTGGTTCGATTGCTTTGACGTCGGCCTTGAAACTGACTCGTTTCGGTTCACGCAACACGCTGATTTTATCATTGACATTGTTAGCGGCATCACTAACAGTGTTAGCATTCAGCGTTCGTTCGCGATGTTTCACAGTTTGGCCATTCACGGGAGAAGAGTCTCTCGTTCCAAGAAGACAAGAAGACTGCAGCAGGTGATGCTCGCGTGAGTGTGTCACACGTGCTGCTGTTGGCTCACACGTGTTGATATTAAAATAAATAACCGCTTGCTGCTGTTGTCTTGCCACTTCAAGCATACAACCGTTACAACTACAATCTTCCAGCTGCTGCTGCTGCTCAGATGCTAATTGCTGATTTGGATCATTCGCTTGACCTGAATTGGCACTCGTTGATGTGCTACTGTTACTGCTATTGCTGCTACAAGTTGACAATGAGTTAGCAGCACCTGTCGATGTTGACAATGAACTGTTGCCGTCTGAACCGAGCTGTTGCTGCTTGGTATTCGGTGTGGCCGTCAATACTAAATCGGGCCGATCTTGATGAGCTTGCTGTGCGTTCAATTGCTGTTGCCGCTGCTGTTGGCGCTGCTGCCGATGTTGCTGGCGTGTCGGTGCGCGCGCCAACCACGGGCCAGCCACATTGTCGATCGTCTCTTTCGATGGCGGCGGCCTCAGTTTTGTGGACTTGGTCTGGCCATACACCTTGCTATCACCTTGCTTATCTATTGCACGCTGCTTTGTGGCTACAGTTGTAGCCGTAGCTGTATTGGTTTTGGTAGTCGCTTTCGTTTCTCTCTTATAGATGGCGCCAGTATCATCATTGCGACACACATTGCCGCTTGAGTCATCGCAGTCTCGCGACGTTTGATCCACACTAATGCTAGTAGTGAATCTATTTTCTGCCTTCTTGATTGATTCGAATCGATCCAGTGTGATCGATCGATTATGCACCTCAGTTTTGTTTGTCTATAGAGCAAGTGGGCGTGGCGAGTATTCATGCAAGTGTGACCCCCGGCAATCCCATGCAATTGTTCATGCAAATTATAATCGATTGGTTTCGACGATTCGAATATCGGTGATATTGGGATCGAATTGGGGGAGTCATCGAGGTGGGGGATTCATTCATGCGCATGATTAAGTAAATAAACAAACAAACAAACAAACAAGCGAGCAAACGATTAACATAAACGATCATGCAATGAAAATTTTCAACTAAATGATAGAAGAATAAATGAGAAGGAAGAAGAAGATGAGAAAGGGGTGTCATTATGAATTGCCTAAAAGAGCTAACACTGACCTTAATGAGATCCTTGTCCTTGTTGTCAAGCGTGGCCTCGAGATGGCGCAAGCGAGCCTCGAGCTCGATGTTGCGTGTCTTGACACGTTCCATCTCGAGCCGCTCGTCCTCCATGATCTTGCTCGATATTCCCTTGCTTTGCATCATTTCCATCAGCTTTTTGATTGATTCATCGCGCGACGCCAGCGTCTGTTTCTGTGTCTCAATCCTGAGTTCCAGTTCGCGAATTGTCTCACGTAATAAATAATTCTCTTTCGCCAGATTCTCTTTCTCTTGACACAATGTATCAATGTGCTGTTGCACGTCAGGGTCTGCATTGCGCATGTGCGTCATTCGTAGTTCCTCTTCTAATTGTCTAATTAGCATGGCTTGTTTCTGTATCAGCACATTGTTGACATTATTGATTGATTGGTCATTGGTGTTGTCGTTGTCGTTGTTGTTGTTATTGTTGATTATGGATTGTGAATGACGTCGTCGAGCGGGCGGAACAGGTGTTTTTGATGGCGGCGGCGGCCACGAATGCGACGATACATGATGAACGTTCGCAGTTGATTTAGATTGAATATTAGCAGTTTTGAAATTGTTATTGTTTGTCGGTGATTGCAATTGTTGTTGTTGCGGTGGCGGCGGTCGCGGCGGTCGCGGTGGCCGTTTTTCGCGTTCATTCACGGACGACATGATTCATTAATTTGTGTCGTGTTCGATTTCACACAAGTTTTTGTTTTTCCGAACAAATTATTGATTATTGATATTTCGCCGACGATCGAGATATTCAAGAGCGGTATATTTGAGATTGAGACAAATCATAAGATCAGTATTATTTCTATAATTTGGAGTAATGAAATAAAATAGTGTTTCCTCGACAACTGCCAATGCTCAACTGATTTCGATTCTGCCGATGCCAACGCTAACAGTGACGATGGCGCAGTGAGCACGTGCTCACACATCAAAAGACAACGTTTCACAGACCACGTGCTGAATGATCCAGTCTGATGCAATGCCAAACTGTTGCGCTATTCAGTGCCATTCACGTACGTGAGTCACGCATCACACGCGTGGTTGTTTGCGCGCGCGCTCAATCTGTCATTGTCTACATTGGCCATGGTTGACTATGGTCGGTATTAGGCGCGCGAACTACAATAATAATAATAATAATAATAATAAAAACTACATCGTAACTTACGTAGATGATTACGAGTAAGTTGTCTTCTCAGTTCACATTCCATTCTCCCATTGACGATAGTAATGATTGTAACACAGTGTCCACCTAATGTAAAGAGCACACAAAATCAGCTGATTTTGACACGAACACGAATGCGGAATGATAACGACGGCGACGGACAAAGAATGTCCTCCCACCGGAAGCATTGCGTAAGCAGAGCTTTGATTTTATCACATTTGCCGAACGAGCAAGCCAGCCAGTCAGCGACAATGCGATATCAGAACAATCAATCGTCGCTTGGAGCGGCTTTTAGCGCTTTGTGTCATCAGTTGCACCATCAACTCGATTATCATCATTTCAATTTAGAGTTCTCGTAATTTGAAGCCTAAAATTCAATGACAAAGTGAAGTCGTAATCGCTGTTTTTTGTTTTTGTTTCTGTTGCACGAGAAATTTGTTAGTTGTTAAGATTGTCGTGCTGCTATTATCGTATTGCATGCTTAGCACATGCGACAATGCGACAGTAAGACTATTTTCATGTGTTCGCAACGCACACATTATTTTCTTGATTGTCTCAAGAAAAGAAAAGAAAAGAAAAAAATAGCAGTCATCAGTTTAATTCAATGGTCAGCTGGTGCTGAAGTGTCTCGTTCGTCTAAGTTCAAGAATGAAAGCACGACAAAGCTCGTGATGGTAGAAAAGATGTGCAGATATTTAGCGATGCAGACGCTTCTTTTCCTTTTGCTTTCAATGTTCGCTCGTTGCCCTCTGACAACAACCGGAAAGTGGCATCAACAGCGGCACGTCGTTCGTTCGTTCCTTGTTGTTGCGTGCTAGTTTCATTCTCTGCTTTAGCAGCAGCAACATCCCAGTCGTTTGGTTTGGTTTGATGCGCATCGTCATGTACCATGAATTGTGTGTCGAATCGTGCGTGAATGGCTCGTGCGACAGTCCAGCTGCCGTCCGTGTGTTTGTGTGTCACTTTTCTTGCATCTTTAACTTTGCCCAATGCAAAAGCGCGATACGGCGTTTGCTTACACTGGACAGTTGCTGGTTGATAACTGTCGCAGTGCTCGTCGTTTTCGATGCGTCTTCGTCGTCTTCGCCGCCATCGTGTGCTCCTTAATACAAACATAGCACATAATAATAGAAAGGAAGATCTGAGGCCAACGACACGCACGTACAATACGTATTGGGCGCACGAACAGACGAACGAACTCGAATACGAACGCACAAACAACCAAGCAGATGCACGAACCAGCAGACGAAAGAATGAGCGAACAGATGAACGAACGAACCCTGAGCGTACGCTGAATGTTACAGACGACAGCGCTTCCTAACTGCGCTGTGAGCTCAAACTTCAAGAGAACATTTTTTGCGCACAAAACGACGACCGACCGAACGAACTAACTGGCTTCCGCTGTTGTCATTGCGCTGTGTTGTGTGCTTGCCTCAACAATTGGTGCGTGCGTGCGTGCGTGCGTGCGTGCGTGACACACTCGCACTCACCAACATTTGTGAACGAACTCACACGCACACATACACACCGATGACGGATGAAGCAACAGAATGAGCAGCTTGAGTTAAGTCAAGATTAATGCAACAGATGGTGTGCGACAATTGAATACGATAAAAATACTCTATAAGCTAAAAGTGAACACTAGAGGTCGCTTCACACAGAAAGAAGAAATTAACCCACGTGACATAGCAGCAGCAAATATAGCAATAAAATGAAGAGGTTCACGAAATAAAACTCACCTGATTCTCGGAGCGCATTATTTTTATCTGATCGTTAATAAGCGCATACTTGGTGGCTTCCTCTTTGCGCAGTGCACGCTCTTTTTTTAACTCGGGACTCCAGAAAGTCTTGATCGAATGCATTGATGAGCCTAATTTTTGTGTGGCAGTATCGAGATCGCGCTTGACGTGTGCGTATTGTGTTTGCAATTCTTGCAGGCGTGCGTGCAATTCAGACACGTACGCCGACTCGTGGCGTCCGCCCACAGACGAAGAGCCCACGAGCGGTGCACCAAACGAATCAGTGGTAGTGGCGCCGGTGCCTGGCAGTGACATATTGGCGGCTGCAGATGCCGACGTCGCAGTCGGTTGTGTGGCCCACGAAGAGCCCAATTGGCCCCCAAACGATGATGGTTCCATTGATGCGTCATAATAACCGGCGCCAGCAGCAGCAGTGGGGTGAGTGTCGTAGCTGCTCGGATACAAGGCACCTGTCGAACGATGATGCTCACGATGTTGCGAATGCGCTAACGGCTGCTGCTGCATTTGTTGACCGTAAGCCGTTGCTACTGCCGACGGACCGTATCCACCTGCAACTGCACCCGTGTAAGAGCCGGCACCGTACGCGTCTGGCATTGCACTGACACTGCGATGATGCGCAACATTGCTGCCGTGTCCTGAATGCGAACCGTGCGAGTGCAGGCCGCCCATCGAAGAAGGAGCGCCCATCGACTGATTGGACGCCAATTGATCGGTCATGGACATCATGGGATCACTGATGGCTGCTGCCGAGCTACGATGCTGATGCAATGCCATCGAACGATGACTGTAGGGCGATCGATGTTGCGACTGCTGCTGTTGTTGTTGTTGTTGCTGCTGCTGATGGTGATGATGCAACGATGAGGAATGCTGTGAGGTCTGATGCTGTGGTGGCATGGACACCGAGCCCACTTGCTGCGATAAATGCTGTGGCGTGGCTTGTGACGGGTGTGGCATTGAAGTAGCGGCGCCCGGATTGCCGTACGGGTCAGGTGCATAGGCACCGTGTTCGCTCACCATCGCGTTGGGGTTGGGCCCAGAGCCGCCGCTTGTCAGGTGACTGTTGTAGGCGGCTTGCGAACGACTCATCGCTTGCGATTGCATCGACGGGTCAACGAGCGATTGGCCGCCGCCACGCGACCCACTGGCGGACGAAAAGTACGGATCCATTTCTCTTTCTATCTCTATATTGTCAATTATAGCTAATCAATTGATTAGAATAGATTTTCATTGGTAACACTAATGGGCTCGATGATAATGATTACAACTAATCGTTAATTGAACAGCTTGTTGTTCTGGCTGTTGGTCGTCGTGAATTAGTAAGCGACTAATCGGATTGTGAGTCTTATGGCACTAGCAATGAATGAACGCAAACGATTGATTGCACTTGTCTAATCATCTATTCTATCATATGTTGTGCATTGTTATTCACTTGTAGATACTTTGCTTGGCATTCGGCATTTGACGTTTGATAAAATCTGTTCCTCGATATTGGTTTCGATGTCTAATGTGTCGGCTGGCTGGTGCTTGATTTGGTGTGCGTGCGTGCGTGTGTGTGTGTGTATGTGTATATAAATTGTTGTGATTGGATTTTGTGTGCGACGGCCGGATGTGGTTTTGTTGTTGTTCAAAATATTGTCGTGGTAGAATAAACGATAATTGTCGACTCAAACAATAAACAATAAGCAATAATAATAATAATTTCTAAAAAACAAACAAACAAACGAGCGGCGCGTTGCGTTGCCTTACGTTACGTAACCGTTTAATCGTTGAATTGAATTCAGTTGTGGCGGCCTCAATAACGCGATCGCTTGCTCGCTCGCTTGTTGTTGCTGCCGCTCTATTAAACAACAAACGAGCGAACGGACAGACAGAAAAACGAACAAAGCAGTTCTCTTTCTCTCTTGATCTTTGGCTAGCTCGTTCGTTCGTTGTTGCCTATTTTCTTCGTCGTCGTTGCCGTCGTTTAGTTTGCTGATTGTTTTCGACAACACCAACATCAGCTTATAGTGGTCGTTGTTGCTTCTGGTTTAGCTAGCGTGTCGAGTCAATAGCGAACTCGCACGCCGCGAATAATATTGGCACGCGCGCGCATTCAAACACGTACGCACGTACGCTTCCAAGTTGGACCCCAATCTAACCAACAACAAACAGTCGACGAGTGCTCACTAGTCGACGGTGGCGCCCAACTGTGTCGTGCTTCGCGTGCTGCTCTTGAGATTCGTTGCGTTGTTGTTGTCGTCGTTGCGTGTATTGTGCTGTGCTATGTGCTCGTTTCTCGCTCGCTCGTTCGCTCACTCTCTCGTTGACTTGATGTCTGTCTGCACGTGTTACGTGTTTCGTGTTACGTGTTTCGTGTTACGTGTGCTACACGAGCAATGCAATACGTGCGGTGGCCCTTTGTGTCCGACCGTGTGTCTATACGTTTGTGTAAGTGTGTGTCTGTGCGTCAGTATGTATGTGTGGGCCCCAATAGCTATTTGTGCGGTCTTTCCTGTGTAAGTGCGTGCGTGAGTGCAAGCGCGAGCGAGCCAGCGCGTGTGTGTCTCTATCTCGCCTTGATCGACTTGATGTGAGAGTGCGTGTGTTCGTTTCGGCTTGCTTACGTGGGGGTGTGTGTAGCTTGCTTTCTTGTTGTGTTTATAATGCAAAGCGAACTATAACAAACAGAGCGTGCGCTCATCACTAGCACAAATATTCGACTAACAACAAACTCACTGTGCGTTCGCTCGCTCGTTCTGTTCGACAACAACAATTCGTTGTCTCTCAATTCAGTTCAGTTCAGTTCAGTTCAGTTCAGTTCAGTTCAATTCTATTCCATTCCATTCTGTTCGATGCAGTGCAGTGCAGTGCAATTCTAGTCTGTTCCAATTGGTGCAGTGTAGATTAGCGCAGTCCAGTGCAATGCATTCAGTCCATGTGCAGTGAGTGCAGAAACATTTGTGCGTCACGTGCACTGCACTACCCTGTGACAATGCACTGACACAAGGCAGCGGTGCAAGCAGCAGCTGCGTGCTACCACCACAAATCTGGCTCTCACTTGATGGCTCACAACTGCGTGCGATCAATGCTACTAAAAGCACCCAACAATGGACAACCAACGCAAAATCCTCAATTGTGTCAGCGCATGCGTTGCCAACATAATATCCTACGTATGACTGCATTGTTCGAAGATAATATTCATAATTTTTGAGCTAGCCAGGGAGATAAAGTTGCACCGGAAACGGTCATTCTGTTTACAAAAGTGTATACATAAAGTGTTTATTTTTACATTAGCTGACAAGAGGCATCAGGCAGAGGGGTAAGAAAGAAAAAAACAAATAACAAATTATCTATACGCAGTATGAAGGCACGATATGTCGAAATCAACTGCCATCATTGTAGCCCGTTAACGAATTGACAAATGAATGTGCATTCAGGCGTGCTCCATAGATTACGTCGTTCACTGAGATTCCGTCGTACGATTGGCCCAACAATGTTAGTGGCACACGTTTGTCTTTGATGAGATGACGCAAGCGGTTCACGCGATCTCTGTGACCGAGCTCATAGTTGGGGATACCTGTGCGCCACAATTCCGTGTGACACCGGCGCGGCTTGATTCGAATATTCATCACTGTGGCCAGATCGACCATGGCAGCCTGTTGTAGTGTGCTCTCGCTGACTGAGTCAACATTGCCGAACAACTGTTTGAACCATGCACCGCCCATCATCACGGTCATACGAACAATGGGCTGGCCGGCGTCGTGCACACCGAACGTAACCGAGTCAAAAGTGACGCCCAATATTTTGCAATCACTATTAGGATGTGTCAAAAATCCGAACGATCTGTATTGCGGCGGCATCGGTTGTGTGGCTAATTCTTCGGCATTATACTCCAGGCAAACGCATGCCACCGGTTTGTGAGGTATTGTGGCCAGTATTTGCAACATCTCGTTGCTGGACTCTCTCTCAGTCAAACTAAGTTCGTCCAGTTTGAGTATTCTAGACAATACGTTGGATGGTACAGCCGCAAACAAATGATCAGCTTCTAATTCCAATATGTCACCGTCTACGCTCAACACTTTGATAGTCCACGAATTCTGACGCGTCAAGCGTACCTCTTGCACTTGACTTTGGATGAATATCTCAAATTTTCCATCGGATTCGTGCATCACAGCGTCGCACAAACGACTTGCCAATGATTGCAAGCCCGACTGGAGATTCCAACCGATAGGTTGCTTTTTTTTGATCGACTCCAACAATGCCGATGCTTTTTGTTGGGGCCCAAACAATGGGTCTCGTTCAATCGGTTTCAGGGTTGGCTTAAGTAATCCACGTATCACAGAGTTGTAAGCTTGTTCACGGTCCAAGAATTCGCCAAACATTGAGCGCATACTGAGCTGGCGTGCGTCACCGGCTGATATACCACGACACAATGGCACGAGCATGAATTCGGTCAAGTCTTCGCCGAATCTGTACCTGAAAAAGTCATAAACGGACACGTCACTAGTTGGTCCCAACTTCATAGCTGGCTGTTTCCAATCTTGGAATAAACAGTTATAAATACGACGTCCTGATGGTAGCTTCTGAAATATTGCTTTTAATGAACTTGGCACGTCATACAATTGTTTGTTGTAATAAATATGACGATTGAGGGCAGCTTCCGACTTTCCTTCGATGAATCTCATCTCGCTTGCAAGACCTAACTGTTCGGCCAGCAATACGGTGTTGTCGCCTTTAACGTTACCGAGTCGAACACTGCGTGGTCCCAGCTCGTGCAAAACACCATCGTTATATCGTTTAGTCTTGACGCTGCCGCCAAGATAATCGTTGGATTCCAATAGTGTGATCTTACTCAACTCCGATAACTTGTTGTACGCTTGCCCGAATCGTTTCAGATAATGTAATAGTGAGAGGCCGGACAAACCGCCACCAACCACCACCAATCGTGCCATGTGTCGCGGTGCCTTGGATGGCTACCTGTCGCTGTTATCAACCGAATGTTACTGGGCGAAATGGACAGGTATCGGTGCTGTAGACACACACACACATATGTCACTGGGCCAATGAATAATAAATAAATAGAATATCGCGAAATATATTTATCAAATGTTGACCCAGCGTGCTCGTGTCTCATAGACATAAAACAATACATTAACGGCGCACAGTTCAAAAGTCAGCGTCAGAAAGACTCGATCTCGAGCAAAGTTTTATTTGGTATGACTATAAGAGATGATGATGCTAGAGTGAAGTATGCACCAATGGGTGACAATCTATTATGATAATCTTTTTATGAATAATAATGGTAATAATAGTATCAGACATCAACTTTTAAAAACGCCAACTGGTGAGCCTAGATCCAATTAGCTAGATGAGGTCTTTTCAATGTGGCAGTTCGTTTCGAACGCTTGGGTGTACTAGCACTCGTTGGTTGGCTACTAGAACTGGTGCCGGTAGCGCCGGCATCATTGTACAATCGTTTGCCCAACGATTCTTCTCGCTGATCACTGGCACGGCATACATATTGCGACCAGAAGTCTTCAGGCAACGCAAACAAAGCTTCCATCACTTTGATTTGTTTCTTAGTTTCGGCAGCCAATTGAGACGGCGGCGGCTCACGCACCGAATTGCCAACAATAGTGGGTGCAATGGCTTTGATGAGATTTTGGACGGTCATTCTGTTGGACGAACTGTTGCGCGCTATTGTGTGGAAGTGTTGCATGAGATAGGCCAATGTTTCCAAGTTGGCCGGCGGCAGATCATTTATTGCTTTGGTGACATGCTCATTCCTTTCGATGGGGTCATCGTCGTCGGCGGCACGAACGAATTCGCGCCACAATACTTTTGTCAACAGCGACTCGTCAAGTGTCATGAGGAAACGTTTCACAACTCCACACAGTACGTGCACATCGACTAATTCGAGATTCGGCATTCCATTCTTAGATTTCAATATCTTGTTCTGCAGATCTTCGATGACTTGAACCTTGCCATTGACACGATACA
This sequence comes from Fragariocoptes setiger, assembly GCA_019968535.1. NCBI lineage: Eukaryota > Metazoa > Arthropoda > Arachnida > Trombidiformes > Phytoptidae > Fragariocoptes > Fragariocoptes setiger. The sequence continues at coordinate 26,798 of JAIFTH010000104.1, read as the reverse complement.
GGCCTTCCTCTTGCAGACCGCGACGTTCAATTTCGTTACAGCAATAAATAATTATGGCAGGTACTTTTGGACTCGTGTCTTTGCTAACATAATCAGATACTAGAATCATCTTCTGGTGCGAGCGTGAACTAGGACAAGTCATACGAACACACGGTAAAGGACATTTTTCGCTACAACCCGGATGACAAACAACACCACATGTTTCACACTTAAGAATGTCGTTGAAGAAACCAATACGATCACCACATGGTTGGCAGGTTTCAGGTCGTACGATACGTTTCTTCACAAATGAGTGAGGTTTGTTCATATTGAATAATGGCGTGCTCGTATTGGAAGTAGTCCTGTAGAGACTAGTAGCCGATCGGGCATTCGTTATTGATTTGCTCGGCTTCATCGTCGGCGTACTTGTAGTTGAGGCCATTTTTTCGTGGCGTTCCGCTTGCAGACGCTTTATTTCTTGCTCGATATCTTCCATTTTGGCGTTATTGTCGTCACTTTCGGATGTCACCATGTCCATATCATTATGGTTCAAGAGCTCGGTGGTAGAGCGTAGTCGTGGAACATTCTTCTCGCTTTCGTCAGATGCTGTATCAACAGGACGATACAGTAATGTGGGATCATTGTAACCATTGTCTTCATATGCGATACCGTGCATCGAGTCTTCAGTTTTGTCATAGTCCAATGACACACCGTCGCTAGAGTCGTCTGAGGCAGGAATAGTGGGCAAATTGTTATTGACTCCAATAAGTCGATTGATGAGCTCGCGCGAGTCACTGTTAGTGAACGAGACACGATTGATGAGTTGTCCACCGACATCTGCCATCACTTTTTTTAGTGCCTTATTTTCGTTGAGATAACGTGATTGAGCCGATCTCGATTCAATAAGTTGACGATCTTTGAGTTTGATTTCACGTCGAGCTTCTTCATCTTTTCTCGTCAACATTTCTTTCAACTGTTTGATGTCACGCTTTTGACGCTCGATGGTAGCATTGAGCTCATCTTCTCGATTCTTGAATTCTATCATACGTCTATTCCAGCTTTTTTGTAATTGCTCAACTTTGTGGAGTGCCATATTTTCCTCTTCGACTGCATCTTCGACAATTTGTAAATACTTACGACACATGTCGTCATATTGAGCAACGGCGGACAATTTTGGACCGTCCGATCGAGTGTGGGCCCGTGACAGTGCCATGCTGAGTTAGTTAGTTTGCGCGCGTGCCAACTGTTGATGCTTACTCGATAGTAATAATAATAACTGATTAACCAATATAGATTAGTTTTCTTATGTTATATCATTGATTCTTATGCGTGTAATGAATGAACGATGTGAACAGGTTTGTGACGGAGCGTGTGCCCTATCTACTGCTTTAGCGATTTTGAGAATGCGTTATTGCCAAAACAAACGAATTGGGATCAATGCAAGCCTGAACCAATCTCACACCAACAAGGCATAGCACATCTCACGCGACCAACAGGCACTTTTGCAAAAATCGGTTGTTTTCCAGCTTATACGCGCATGCGTGTTACGTCAAATCACGTGCCCCGCAAGTTCAATGAAAACAATTTAAGCGGGAATTTTGAAGCAGATCGATTTGCGCCAAAGATTTCCTGCGCATGCGTTATCTGAACCTTTGCTATGCCTGCATTTCCAGGCTGACAACGTTAACTGACGTGGGCAACGCTCGTTCAGCTCGAGTCTGTGTTTCTGATCTTTAGCTTGATGATGAACTTGTCTGTCATAGATTCTTTTCCCTTCGGTCATCTGTTCCAGTGAATGCATTCGTTGACGAAACGGCAAACAACTTTACCGGCTGTTAAATCTTTCGTGTTAATCCTCGTCGAGACCTCTTTAGTCCTCTAACAGTCCAGCACTAGATCAACACAAACCAAAATGGTATTGGATTTAGATCTATTCAGGAAAAATAAAGGTGGTGACCCTGATCGTGTGCGAGTAAACGTTAGGAAACGCTTCGATGATGAGGCTAATGTCGATAAAGTTATTGAATTAGATGCTGTCTGGAGAACACTGCGTTTTAATCTAGACCAACTCAATAAGGCTAAGAATACCATATCAAAGGAGTATGGACAACGCATGAAACAATCTCGCTCCAAATCTGGGGCTCCACAACCACCGGTGCCGCCACCCACCCCTGCTTCGTCCACACCACCACCGACACCGACAAATCGCGATGAGGTCGAAGACCCAGCTGGTGCCAACAGCGCTGAGCTCGATCTGGACTCACTTCTAAAAGCCATTAACTCTATCAAGGCTGATGATGACTTGGAGCAATTGAAGAAATTGCGGTCGCATGTTGAGACTCAATCTTTGAATCAACAAAAGCAACTTGAAGAATGTGAAAAGAGTCGCAATAGTGTTCTTCGTGAAATAGGAAATCTCATACACGAGAGTGTGCCAATATCGAATAACGAAGATGAAAATGCCATTGTGAGAACATTTGGCACTAAATTAGAGCCTCAAACTATAGGGTTAGAAAAGCTGAAATCGCATGTGGATCTTATTGATATGATCGAAAGTCTTGACACTGAACGGGGCTCGGCAATTGCCGGATCACGTGGATACTTCCTCATGGGACCAGCAATATGGTTACAGCAAGCATTGATACAGTTTGCCCTGCATTTCATTGATGAAGCCGAATTTCAGATCATTTACACTCCATTTTGGATGCGGAAGCCCATGATGGCACACGTTGCTCAACTGAGTCAATTCGACGAAGAACTCTATAAAATTGTCTCCAGCAAAGGCAGTGAGGACAGTGAAGATAAATATTTAATCGCCACCAGCGAACAGCCCATTGCTGCATTGCACTATAATGAGTGGATGAACCCTTCTAAGTTGCCTCTCAGGTACGGTGGTTTCTCAACGTGCTTCCGCCAAGAGGTGGGCGCTCATGGACGGGATACTCGAGGTATATTCAGAGTCCACCAATTTGAAAAGATAGAACAATTCATCGTTTGTGCTCCTTCGAAATCATGGGAACATTTCCACGAAATGATCGGCAATGCGGAAAAGTTTTACCAGGCATTGAATATACCCTACCGAGTGGTCAACATTGTCTCTGGAGCGCTGAATAATGCCGCTGCCATGAAATATGATCTTGAAGCTTGGTTTCCGGGATCGGGAGCTTACCGAGAATTAGTTTCGGTCTCAAATTGCACTGATTACCAATCCAGGCGTCTCCAAATTCGCTATGGTCAGACTAAACAAATAACCGGTCAGGTTGATTATGTCCACATGTTGAACGGTACACTGTGCGCTGTAACGCGCGTTATCTGCGCTATTCTTGAGAATTATCAAACCAAGGACGGAATACGTGTACCTGATGTGCTCCAACCGTTTATGCCCTCTAAGTTTCGTGAGTTCATACCATTCACCAAATCAGCGCCGTCAGTTCAGCAAGATAAAGGCGACCAGCCGATTAAGGCAACGCCGGCGAGTTCTTAATGAAGATTTTTTTAGAATTACTTAATCCATTGGTCTCCCTTTCTGTTCTCTCAATCTCAGGTGTATTGCCTCTAAGCCAGAACTAAATGGAGGAAAAAGCTGCAAACTTGTCTTTATCTTTATGCTTCTTTTTAGAGAATTCTAGACTTCTATCTTTCCAAGTTGATTTTCTCAGCTTGATGGGTCTTGAACCAACATACTTGCCGTCCATTTCACGCATGGCTCGTATGAAATCGTTGGGCTCTTTAAAGCTAATAAAACCATAACCTTTAGATTTGTTAGTGTGCTTATCACGCACTACGCGAGCCTTGACGAAAGATGGGTAACGATTGAACGTCCGTGTGAGAACCTCATCATTCACATCATTGCCTAAATCTCCGCAGAATATTCTGTAATCATTTGGGTCCCATTCAGCTAGCGTGGGATCTTCCCACACTTGGCCACCGGCCGCACGTACATATTTTGACTTTTTCTTGCCAGTCTTGTCGACTGCCCCTTTGGGTGGTTCGTTTCCCGATGAAAGAGATGATGAGGGAACACTTACCGAGTGCTCATTGTTAGATTTAAGAAAGTCTGGTCGTTTGGGTCCAATCGTAGGAGGCTTATAATATGGTGCGGACATCTCGATCGAGTTCAGTATCTTGATTCCAATACTGTTTAAAGCGTGTTTTAATGCAAAATGTTTTGCTCCGCAATGCTGAACAGCTGACTACAACGTGCGTGCTTTGCTCCTTGTCCTGCATATTTACATTGGGACAGCCTGATTCGCTCAAGTCAGCCCAACGATTTTTCTCGTAAACATCTACGCTTGCACGAATAATTCAGCGTCCAACGTTTCATTACTGTCAATAAGTCAGAAGAAAAAATCAACCAAAGTTGGCGCCAAATCGCGCGCTTGCGCACAAACGAATCGTGAGCGTGCGTATCCGGTAATACACTGTGCATCGGTAGCGGGAATAGCAGCATGTGCATAACGAAACGTCGCCAATGCCGGCTGACCATCGAATATATTTTTGTTATCTTCGCGATTCGATTGTCGTACCCATATATTCGAGCCATCTTCGATCTGGCCAATTTGAAATTGGAAACTGTTGTCTAGCTTAGTATACTAAAAGCTGATCTTCATACCTGCAGACCACGATGGCTCCGAAAGCCGCCAAGGCCCCTAAGGCAACACCCAAAGCCACCTCAGCCAAGAAGGGCAAGCCTACCTTCACAAAGGCCCTCAAACTGGCTCGTAAGGCCAAACGAGATGCGTTCGCAGCATTCAAGGCAGGCAAGGTCAAGAAGCCTGTTGTTAAAAGGCAGAAGGTTGTCCCTCCTGCTGTCAAGAAGCTCATTGTTCACGATCGCACTAAGCCCCTGTGGATCAGAATCAAAAAGTTGGCTGCTAAAAAAGGAGTCCAACCACAAGAATTGCTGAAGAAGAAGCCTAAAACAGTCGAGAAGAAGGTTGGCGGCGCTGGAAACGGCGGGACACGTCGTGTTTTAGTTAAAAAGACACCGAAGTTCTATCCTACTGAGACCCGACCCAAGAGCAGAAAGACCGGACGTGTGACACACAAAACACATCCACGAAAATTCAAGAAAGGTCTTGAGCCTGGCCGTGTTTTGATCATCGTCGCGGGTAAACACCGTGGAAAGCGTGTGGTTTTGCTCAAGACATTAGCATCAGGTCTGCTCCTCGTCAATGGACCATTCAAGATCAATGCTTGTCCGATGCGACGAATGCATCAGAACTTTGTCATCGTTACACGTACCAAGATTCCTTTCGACAGCGTCAAAGTGCCTGGCCATATCAACGATAAATACTTCAAGTCGAAGAAAGTGATCAAGGCCGGAAAAGGGAAAAAGTCGAAGCAAGGTGGAAATATTTTCGCCAGGAAGAAGACGATTCAGTTCAAGCCCAACCGTGCACGCTCTGAAGATCAGGCGTTCATGGACCAACAAATCATCAAAGCCATCAGAGAGAAGGTGACAGATAAAAAGACCATGTTCGCTTATCTAGGCTCATTCTTCTACCTGAGGAATCACATGTACCCACACAAATTAAAGTACTGATTTCGAGCAGTCGTCAGTCAATAAAGTAATAATAATAATAACAATTGCTTTCATATCCATCATTCTTAAATCGAATCGGCTTAAAACCGAAGCGGCGATGTGGTGCCACCTTATGTCGGTATCTGCAGAATGGAGCTGGCAGTTAGATTTGACTTTTCGATTTTTGGGACATGTTGTATTGTGTCTTATGCAACGTAGCACATGACAGATGAACGCATTCCAGTACGTCACATTTTGGAAAATTGTTCGTCCCTCACAATTTTTATTATTATCTTCATTGCGTATTTATTGTTATAATTTCTCAAATTTGGAAGAATCGCACATAATCAACCACTGGCACACTTTACAAGATGGTGCTCCTCACCATGATTGGTCGTCTCGGTGACGGTCTACCACTAGCCGCGAGCATGAATGATTCCGATTTTGGTGGTAAAACATCTGTAGAATATCAAAATCAAGCTAAGCAATTGTTCAAACAATTAGACGTAAGCTCACCGCCTCAAATGACACTTGACACAGGCACTTATGTGTTTCATTATCTAATTGAGAATGGAGTATGTTATGTGTGTCTCTGTGATAAAACATTTTCAAAGCGTTTAGCGTTCTCCTACCTTGAAGATCTGGCTACAGAATTCCATCGGTTACATTCTTCCAGATTGCGCCAAGTCTCACGACCCTATTCTTTTATTGAGTTCGACACTTATATGCAATCGGCAAGGAGGAAATTGAACGCCGCGAGGTCTCGTCGAAACATCAACATGCTTAGTACTGATTTACAGGATGTCCAACGAATCATGGTGCAAAATATTGGTGACGTCTTACAACGCGGTGTTGCTATTAGTGACCTCGACTCAAAAGCGAGCAATCTATCACTGATGTCTCAAAATTACAAGAAAGGTGCTGGTTTGCTGAATTCCAGGGCGACATATGCAAAGATAGCCGCTGGCGGTTGCATTTTCCTTTGCTTCATACTTTATTTCTGGGTCTTTTAAGCATCAAGTACAGAGTGAAATAACTGATAAAAATAAATATTCCAAGTTGAAAAAGTTAACCTGCTCATGATCACAACAATGGGACCGAATGCCTTAAACAATAAAAACAATTCAAGCTTTTGCATGATGAAGTTCGATGAATTGGACTCGAGCACCGTCCATTTAAGTGTGACCCATTTTCCCATAAATTAGTCCTTCTACCTGTTACACATAGGTCTGTAAAATGTCGAGAATATGTCCAATCGGGTGAATCTTTATTCAATATCAGGCTGGTAATAGATATTTGAATTTGAGTGTTGCACCAATGCATTTGAAACTAGAGATAAGAGCATTGGAAATGTCTATTTCCATTCAATTCTTATATCAATATGTCAGGAAGTAAAAGCTTGATCGGGCCCGGGCTCGAACCGGAGACCTCTCGCGTGTTAGGCGAGTGTGATAACCAACTACACCACCCGACCAGGGGCAATGTTAATACATGCTATTCTAAGAGTAATATGTGAATCGAAGAATTCGTTCATGGAGGCTCATGTAGATATTGTCTGCGCTAGTAACAAACATAAAAGTTCTCCATTCAGTTATCAATTCCTGTGATGATGAACAAAATCAAAAATTATAGCCATGAATCATTGCTTTCTAGACATGTTTTGTGTCTTATTGGTGAATTCTGGATTGTTATCTTGTATAGGAAGTCTGAGTTTCCTGACACTGGGTCGCACGACCTCTTCGGAAAACACGTCAATAATCTGTCCAATCGATGCTTTGATCTGTGGACTTGTTTCCTGGAACCTTGAATGAAGCTCAAGCCAGAAATCATCCCATCTGGCTCTGATGTCGTACCAGATTCGGGGCGCCAAAGAAACGAGGAATTCACTTGCGCTCATGTAGCGAGAGCAACTGATTGTTGGATTGGTAAAGTTTTCTCTCGTGTCCAAGGACCGTGCACGTGATTTGGACTTCAAATTTTCCAAATAATCGATCATGTGGTCGGTGATCGATCTGGCTTGTTCGTAATGAAATTTACTCTAAATATGTTGGCGGTTAGACATAAGACCTCCACAATACAACAATAAAACTAAGCTCGACATGCACTTGACATAAGAAGACTTACCGTGATCCATGCAGCATCGATGAAATCGATCAATGGGGCGCTTTTGCCAGCGTAAGTCATGTGAAGATCGCTGATGATAAGAGTTCGAGATCGATTCATCGATGATTCACGTACCTCGTGGTAGGTTGTATCCAAAATTGTGTAAAGAGCTTCACAGCGGGCTTGTTTACTTTTGGTCAGCAAGTCTAAGCTTACGTTGATGCTGACGTAAAACTCTGGCTGGTCTCCCATAGAGCTGATGTGATTGGCTGCTTCAATAATATTATCGAGGCTCTGTTCGCTCAAATCAGCGATCTCAATAAATTGATGGAGAGCATCCATAGTCTCATAATCATTCAATGGACTGGCTCGACACAATGTGTACCGCTCAACTGCATTTCGAGCCCTGAGAAATGAGGCAGTGAACTGCGATACCAAAAAGAAGTTAGTTAGATTTGACTCAAAAGAAGGATAAACATAGCTCAATTTTTAATCAAATACTTACCCATATGCTATAAGCATTACAAAATAATAAATTCCGAAGAAGAAATGAAATAATGAAAATGGTAACTCTGTGCATCTTGAATGTGATTTTGATATTTATTCAATCTCTGATCATAAATGAGGGGCCTGAGGTGAGATGTTAGATGAATTTGAGGTCGAATTGATTTAACCCGTTGAAAAATTGTCAAGAGTGAGATAGCGGGATGATTGTACAAATTCTATCGTCAGAATTTTCTATTCGATTTACTTGAACTTGATGGTCAGTGATGGACATTCCAGCGATTGATGTAGGCAAACAACCCTATTCGAGCACATGGATGCACTATGATTTTTCCCAGAACACGTGTTGGTCATGTGCATTCATGCTTCCACGAACATGACCAGTGTCAGACACAATCATGGCAAAAGTCCTATTGTTTATTTATGTCATGTTGGCTATGCTAACTATAGTTATAATTATACTTGCCATCACAGATAAACTCGACCGATTGCTTCCACCAATTACTCTCGTAGTTTTCACATTCCGAGTAGATAAACAATGAACAAAAGTATAGACTGTTGGTGATCATTCCAACGATTCAGACTACTTACACACATAGCAGAAGCTGTTGGTTTCACTCTCATGAACATCTGTATCCAATTAGATATCCGGATGGGCGCGGCAGCTCGCATCAGCAACAAGTGACATGCTATTCGTTCAAAGATGTAAACAATTGGTGGATTGTAAAAAGGCCTCTCGTCGATGATCTGGCAGTAACTGAGCCACTGGACAAGATCATGAATGGCGACTTGATTCAACTGATTCACGGCCTCACTGGACGACCGCTCAATTCTCACGACGTGGCGTCGGCCATGAGTGCCCATAGCCAGGAAGTGTCGTGCTACGTCGATCACAATATCTCTATGCCGGCTCAGGATTTGTGGAGGGTCGATCTGATCAATGGCGAGTTCACCGGCAACCATTGGCACACAATCAATTCGAGATTACGGTTAATACATTTTAATTCGAGCAAGGCGTTGAAATATAGCAGCGTACTTTATTTTTTGGTATGAATAGCATCAGATACAAGGACATAGAATGATTGAGTAGGATATCTTAAATGACAATTGAATTTTATAAACTAGGCTCATTACATATCATCGTTTCTCGATGTTGTCATTCTTCAATTTAGCCCAATCGAACGAAATACGACGGCCAAACATCGATTTGATTGGAACAAGAATACGGCGTGCTTGAGCTGCATCATAGTGCGTGCTGAATTCTAAAAATGCATACGTCGAATGTGTTTTGATGCTGCTGTCTGTGTTGTTGTTGACGTCGAAATGAGCCGGGCGCGGCATAGCAATTTTGATCTTGCTTGTGTCAAGCAAATGATTTTGTAATTCAGCTGCCAAATGTTTGGGTGTCAAGTGTCCAGGCAAATTGTGTACATACAAACGACGGTTACAGGTTGACTTGACCACTGCCAATGTCTTACCGTTGGATGGGCGCGAAAGCAAGCACCTATTGTTGAACATCGTAAGGGCTCGATCGCGAGACTCACGGTCGTAATATTGAACGTAGGCATAGCCTCTTGTTGCGCCACTGAAATGAACCGGAATGCGCACTTTGTGAATGAGGCCGGCCAGGGCAAACATAGGAATGATTTCGTTCTCATAAGCGTCGCTGGGTAATTTGCCGATGAAAATTTCGCTCACGCTTTCGTGCGGGGCCAGCTTGCTGTTTACAATTGTAACTCTCTGTCCTTTCTCTTGACTATGTTCAAGCTGAAGCTCGTGCACGTATTCTTCGGCCATCATTCGATTGACGATTAGTTGATATTGGTCCAAAGTCATGGGTTCCATAGTTGATTGGTTTATATGGATGATTATCTTGGTAATTAATTGAATGATGGAATGTGTTGGAGAAAAATGTCAGATGTTCAAGCGTTGATTTGATGATGTTTATCGAGCAACGATTAGATCAGAATTGTTGACGATCTCGGATGCGCAAGTTGGTTTTATTAGCGAGTTGTTTTGCTTTTGTGTTGATTGTTTTTACTAGTTAGCTTATCCTTAGTCGTTAGTATTCTGCTGACTGTCGGCGCTGGCGCCGACATAAGGGAGTGCTGAAACGCGCAATATTAAGCCTGCTTCAGAGGGCCAGAGTCGCGGCGACACTGGCGCCAGGACTGGCGCCATTGGTTGTTCGCTGCACGCGAATCTTGAGCTCTGGCGCCAGTGTTTACTGTGCGTCAAAAAGTGTGTGACATCGTTCGGGTGAGTGCGTGCACCCGAGCAAATGAGTTGATGTGAATGAGGCAACCAATTGTGATGTGTGTTGTGTTTGGAAAACTTGAACGAATAAAACAACACCAACCACACGTTCGACGCCACGACGCTTTCGACACACTGCTGTAGCTGCGAAGAGTTCACACTGTTGGTCGTTTGTACAACTCCTACTAGTTAAGTAGCTAGTTTACTAATAAATGAATTAAACGCTAGAGGACTTGATTTCTATTGGCGACTGAAAGTTCGCTGCCGCTGTATGTGCATTGAAATTCATTCATGGCACAACCGTGATCAATTGCCAAGTGTCTTTGATGCGCAGGTTGGCGATTTCGTTGCCACTCAAGTTGCCTGTACCGTAGCTCAAACTCAAAAAACGATTGAAATACGAAAACACGGCACACAAAATGACTGCCTGTACACAGAGGCACAATCGCGGCGAGTATTGGTTGAAGTGATCAACAGTTGCTGTTAAGATCAATATTTTGAATACCAACGCTGGTAAATAATCGTGTAAAAACAATGTAGTTTCATAAGCTGCATACGGAATCAGATGCATCAAATAGGCACTGATCAGTATGAGGCTAACCGAGCTGAATTGGCACCAGACGTCATCATTCAAATCGTAAATTTTCCTGCGTCGTCGCAAACAATGGAAAGCTTGCAGTAGACAATATAAAACGATTGAAATGTTGCCCGCGTACCATGTGACCATGTTCCCTGTAAGAAAGATTTGATTGTTTGTTTGATGCGACAAATCAATCCAATAGGCTGTGCCTTTGCTCAGCAATATCCAATCAAACGGGCTCTCGCATGCATACAAATGATCTTTTGAGGCGTCTTGGGTGAACGAGAACATTTTCACGTGCAACTCGAGAAACTTGTCCCAGAATGAGAGTGACGTTGGCTCAAGTGGAACAAATTCAGCCGAGCCCAACTCGTTTTCGCGCTCTCGTTGATCTCTCGACTTCGTGTACTTATGCTCTTCAACATTCCAAACCGTATCTTGATGCATGATGTCACGATCGCTTACAATCTCGTGTTGATGAAATCCCCAATCGGGAAGCTGAAAGCCGCTATATTTCAGCGCCTTGCTCGAATTAAAATGTATTAACCGTAATCTCGAATTGATTGTGTGCCAATGGTTGCCGGTGAACTCGCCATTGATCAGATCGACCCTCCACAAATCCTGAGCCGGCATAGAGATATTGTGATCGACGTAGCACGACACTTCCTGGCTATGGGCACTCATGGCCGACGCCACGTCGTGAGAATTGAGCGGTCGTCCAGTGAGGCCGTGAATCAGTTGAATCAAGTCGCCATTCATGATCTTGTCCAGTGGCTCAGTTACTGCCAGATCATCGACGAGAGGCCTTTTTACAATCCACCAATTGTTTACATCTTTGAACGAATAGCATGTCACTTGTTGCTGATGCGAGCTGCCGCGCCCATCCGGATATCTAATTGGATACAGATGTTCATGAGAGTGCAACCAACAGCTTCTGCCATGTGTGTGACGCAGCGTAATTTGCGATCCGTGCACTATCTCCAATGGTTGACCGCGCGTAATCGAAGCCAGGCCACCCTCTAAGCTCGCTTGAAATGCACTTGAAAGTATATTGTCGTGAGGCCCAGCTTTGTTGAGCCAACGTAAGTGTGTGTAATACACAGAAATGTAAAGTATTGATGGTACGACTGCTATGGCAATGATGTATTTCACAAATCTTGAAGTGAGATTCCTCGATGAGTATTGATTCGAGATTAATTTCGACCAATAGTCAGCTGACAATATCAGAGTGATGAGTAACACCGAATAGAGGCCAGAGAATTTGGTCAACATTGCACAAGTACTGAGCACAGTAGTCAAATTGAGCCAGACAAAACTTGACAGTTGTGAGTCATCTGTTTGTCTGAATCTTAGATAGCTGTATATGCTTAGCAATATAAACAGAATGAGTATTGGGTCTAACAGTAGAAACTTCGATTGTGTGAGAAGAGAATTCTCTGAAATGATAAGTGCTGCGGCGAATGATGCCGATGTTTGTCTCAGACCAAGCTCAAGGCCAATCAAATACACTAACGGAGCAATGAGACTGCCGCAAAAGCATGGCAAAAATCTTAATGTGAATACTGGAGTTTTGGTGTCATATATCTCGCCGATGTGTGTGTAATGAAGATCGCCTTGATACGACGCAAGCCATGCTACAAGCGATATCAATTGCTTGCCGAGCGGTGGTTGGGGGTCAAAAAAGAATGTGCGTTTGAGGTAGAGCGATATGAACTTCACATAATGAAGTTCGTCGAATACTACAGCCCGGGGCTGATCTAACTTGTAGAATCGTGTGGAGAATGATACGGCACTGAGAAATAGAAGTATAGGATCGACACTCAAGTTCCATTCTACGGTCTTTTGCTTGGGCATGGCTCAAAATGTAAAAATAAACTTGGTCGACACTATATTAACTACTGTCATGGCTTGAGTAAGACTTAAATTAACTTTTGCCTGACGAAATACACCTGATGACATCATCTACATTCATGCGCCAAGGTTGCGGCATCGCGGCGACGGCTTCACCGAACGCAAATTGGCCGTTCACCACGCACAGCTGATTTGTGCGCCGCTCACAGCCAAAGGCTGCTACACTCGCGTTGCGCTTGAAGATCAACAGTCATTGAATGTCCACGAGGTCTGTGATTGGCGACCATGTGGATACTTATATGCACTTGATGTCAACCCCTCGGTTTATCGCGCTAGATTACAAGCATCAATTATGGCCAAGATTATTGTTCAAATATTCATAGCCGGATCGCAAGTCGTTGGCCGAGCTTTTGCACGTGCGTTACGCGAAGAATTAAAAGCACAAAAAGGAGCTCCATCATCACAACGACCCCAGCCGCCGCCTAGGCCCGATGAAATGTCGTTAGACGAAGCAAAACGAATCCTTAATGTCGATGATCTCTATCCCGAGGTTGTAGGAAAAAATTTCAGACACTTATTCGAAGTGAATGACAAAAAGAGAGGTGGTTCTTTTTATCTTCAGTCAAAAATAGTGAGAGCCAAAGAGAGAATAGAGAAAGAGATAGGCACTACAATAAAATAGAACTAGCGTTCGGTTAATCAGTGAATCATGATTTTATTCCTGTACACAAACATATTGATACTAGCACAATAACAAAACCAATGTGCACCGATGATAGGCGGCTAACGCAGGCTCAATCGTATAGGATTGGTCGTTTTGGCAGCTGCCAGCTTGTTTCGTTTTCTACGTTCCGCGTCAATGGGGAAACATTCCCAGAATCTTAATGTCTCGTCGGCGCCGACAGATACGACTGTCGACTTGTCGGGACTCATACTCAACGTCAAAATTCGTCCGGTGTGGCCTCGAAGTTCGGCCACTTTGCTCATTCCAGGATACTTCCAGATGATCAGCTCGTTGTTTTGATATCCGTGCCCAGTGATGAGTTCCTGATATTCTTCAGACCACAATACACCGCACACTTGAGAGTTTGCATCAACGGTGTACAAATTGTTACCGTTGACAGCGTTCCAGATTCTAACCTTACGATCGGCTGTGCCACCGCCTGAAGCAACCACGTTGCTCTTCCATGGGCACCAAGCAATAGCCTTGACTGCCGAGTTGTGCGACAAGCTCTGGAAGGCTTTGTTGTTTTCAACATCATGACCCATAGTTTGAACCGACCAAATGTTGAGAGTGTTATCATTGGCACCGCTTGCAAGGTACTTGCCGTCTGGTGACCACTTGAGCCCGCACACAGATTGGCCTGTATGACCGTCTAACGTGCCGACGTGGTGATTTGGAATTCTCACATCATGGTGGAAAATCTGTCCGGATGTAGAGCCGCTGCTTAATGTGTAGGAGTTCCAGTCAAGTGAGATGACTTTCTGTGAGTGGCCTCGCATCACACGCAACTTACGACTGGCCTCAGCGTCCCAGATTTCAATTTCGTTGAGTGTGTTGCCGACGGCTATATGATTTCCGTCTTGAATCCACGAGACTGAGCATACTTTCTCGTTCTCGGGAAGTTGAACCAAACTGGCAATTTCACCTGTTGCAGCGTTCCATAAATAAACCTCCCCTTTTAGGGCGACAGCTAAAGTATTAGTGTCGCTCCAATCGACTAAGTTGAGGTACCAATCATTTTCTATCTCTGGCGCATCCAAGATTTTCTCAGGTTGGGATGGTATCACTCTGTTTGGCTTTTTAGAGGAAGCAGTAGTTTTACTAGAGCTGTAGAGAACCTTGAGATTAGTAGACTGTCCTTCAGGAGCTACAGGAGCTTTGTCAGTATAACACATTATACGATAGTTTTCGAGATTAGTGTTGAGCAATTCGCTTATGGTTTTGCTGTTAGGATTATCAGCCAATGAAGCTTCGTTCTCTTGACCATTTTGCTTACTGGCCTGTGTCACTAAGTAATGGCTTATTTCGAGATCCATCCCTTGTCTGTTGGGAATGTAACGATCGGGGCCACCAGGCGTCTTGGGTGTCTTACATGTCATAGGAACATTGTGTCTTGAGGGAGTTTTGCCAACAGGCGTCGGCCCTTCTTTAGGTTTTGCCGGTGTCTTGAGTGGTGTTTTGAGAGGTGGGTACTTTTTGTCGTTGCCCTGTTGACCACTTATTGTCATGTTAGCCAATATATTGGCTGCTTGATTAGTAACAGACTGGTTGAGGCATGAGACGTTAAATGAATTATATAGTTGACTATCGTTCTTTCGTTGCCATCTAGGCTGTTTTGAACTGGTCAAGGGGATATCCATGGATGTCGCCTGTTGTATTAGATTGTCGAGATCATAACGTGACATGTTGGATGTGCTAGAAGGTTATAAATAATTGATGTATATAATTATGATACACGAAGTCCAAGAATGTCAATTGATTAAGTAGAAGGGCCCGAAAGTCAATGATGATTGAAAATCAGTCTAGTGAGTAGATGGTGTCAATGGAGAGGAAAAAACTATCAACCAAAACGTTGGCCGCCAAAATTCGGCATGCGATTTCATAGAAAAATCTTCAAAAGATTCTATGCGATTTTATAACCACCATCTCTGGTTAAACCGCGCACTAATTTTAGCAATCGAAGTGAGCAACAGTGTCATGGACCAACCGTTCGACGAGTAGGGGATGAAATTTAACCGTCGCATAAGTTGCAGTATTGAAACAATGTGCTTATCCCCTACCACTAGTGATGGGCGCTGAGCTTTGAATGTGCATGCTCGCATCAGGCCAGGTTTGGCGCAGCCGGCTGACTCGATCGTTGCTCGTAAAGCAACGAAAGAATTTTGAGCCAGCCGACATTTGGCTAACAAGCAAGGTCCGAACAGAAATCGTCCAAAACAAATGGACGAAAATTCACCTTGATACGTGCATTCCAGTCACATTTATGTCTCATTTATGAGCCGTAAACGGCGTGTTGAAATAGAGCTCCTTTCACAAGATTTTATTGAGATCAGATCAAATTCACAATTATTTATTACATCCTGCTTCACCTACGTCAGCACAGTGTCATTCACTAGTTACTGTCCATTTGACGAATGGATTAAAGGGTCCTCTAACTTTCAACAAGGCTTGATCACATATGTTTTCTGTCCCATTGTATTTCGGATGGATGTATATTTCTGAAATTCTAAATGTTGGAGATTTCTCGGCGTCTCTCAATTTGGCAAGCATCTTTGTTTCTAAATTCCCAGCCGATGCCAGAATCCAATTGGGTGATATGACCGTCCCTTCTCCAAGACTTTTCATGGAGTTATCATATAATGTAACTCCGGTGAAGCCATACTTCTCAGCGGCCTTTGTAAAGTAGTTGATCTCGACTGAGTTGAATATGTCAATATATGGTTTACATTCGATAGCACGTAGGTGGATAAGAAATTCGTCTAGTTTCGAGTAATCAGATTTCATCGCATCTACGCTATTGTTTTCTGAAGGTTGTTTACGGCCAGATAAATAGATCTTCTCGCACTCAGTGCCTGTCGCGAAACATGATTGTTCTTGAGTTTCGATGTAATCATCACACCGGCTTTTGATGATACATGTACGGAATCTAGTTGTCGTACAGTTCTCTCTGCAAGGCGTCCAATCGGACCATGGCGAAAGATCTTTCTCCTTTGGGTCAACAAAATATTCACCATCATGGGCGAGTATACTTTTGATATTAATCAAGGTACTAACCAATAATAAGGCTAAACTGACTAAATATATCGCCATCGTCATAGTAAAATATGTGCGAGGATCTGGGTGAGAGTGTGATTGGCAACTTGTTTACCCGAATCTGACCATGGAAGTATAGTCTCACATGAGGTCAACGTCACATGTTAGATACGCCCTGTCAGCCGTAGATCGAGCTGACGGCTGTCGCTCAGTCATAATCGATACGCTCGCAAACACAGTGTCCATCACCTAGCACGCGTGCAGAAAATGCGTTGAGAATTGTTTATTGTTGACTTACATTCGAACATTTGCGCCATCAGAGCGCACGCATGCGCTCTTTAGCATACGCGGCGTAGGCTACGCAATCTAATGATGCCTTTGAGGGTCGTGACGAAACGTACGTTCCCCCAGCGCTGTCCTGTTGATTTCAAATTCTTCTCACTTATTGTATCGGTGAGAATCATTTTAATCAATACATCGTTCGAGTTAGCAATCTTGATTCTTGGCAACATGCCGAAACGCAAAGACGTCTCAAGTGATGAGTCCGACGACGATATCGAGGATGACGATGACTTTGATGAAGAAGAGGATGATGAAATCGAGGAGGTCCAAGTGAGTAAAAAGAAGAAGAAAAGCAAGAAGAGTAAATCGGCTCGAGATTTCATTCTTGATGAGGCCGAAGTTGACGACGACGACAATGGCGAAGATGAGGACTACTATGGCGACGACTTTGACGATATCATCGGCGACAAGCGGTCTGAAGTAGATGCGGCTGCTGCTTCTGCACACGAAGATGTCAACAAACATAGGCGCCTGCAGATGATGTGGCAAGATAAAGACGAGGATGAAATCGAAGAATATTACAAACGAAAATATGCCGAACAATCGGCCGCTGAGCGTTCCAGCTACGGTCATGGCGATTCCGAGGAGCTTACTGATGAAATTACGCAAACTGCTTTGATGCCTAGCGTCAAAGATCCTAATTTATGGATTGTTAAATGTCAAATGGGCCAAGAGAAAGCCACAGCATTGCTTCTCATGCGTAAATTTATCGCATACGAGAAATCACCTGAACCCCTGCAAATCAAATCGGTTATAGCAGTCGAAGGTATTAAAGGTTTTATTTATATCGAAGCTTACAAGCAAACTCATCTGAAACAGGCCATCGAAGGGGTAAACAGTCTTAGAATTGGCATACACAAGCAAACAATGGTGCCAATCGCCGAGATGCCTGATGTCCTTCGAGTGGTCAAAGAGCAGGTTCGTGTAAAGAACGGACAATGGGTCAGACTGAAACGAACTATATACAAGGGTGACCTAGCCAAAGTTGACTACGTGGACACAGCTCAAAATCAGGTCCATCTCAGGCTAACACCACGAATTGACTACACTAAAATGCGTGGTCAAATGAAGCATTCACAACCAGAACAATCTGACGGACTAAAGAAGAAGAATCGATTCAAGCGTCCCGTTCCTAAATTGTTTGATTTGGATGCAATCCGAGCTATTGGTGGCGAGATTTCGACCGATGGAGACTTCATGATTTTTGAAGGTAATCGCTATCGTCGTGGTTACTTGTATAAAACATTCCCGATTGATGCCATTACAGTAGAAGGTGTCAGACCCACACTTGCCGAACTCGAGCGGGCGGAAGAGAGGAATCTCGACGAAACAGAGATACACGTTGCGGTTGACAAGGACACCAAGTTTTCTCCTGGAGACAAAGTTGAGGTAGCCGAAGGGGAGCTTGTGCACTTACAAGGTCGTGTCTTGGCGATTGACGGCTCTAAAGTCACTATGTTACCTAACCATCAGGAACTGACCGAACCATTGGAATTTCCAGCTAACGAATTGAAAAAGTGCTTCGATGTTGGTGACCACGTCAAAGTCATTGACGGAAAGTACGAAGGTGATACCGGTTACATAGTCAGCGTCAGCGAGAACTCTGCTGTATTTCTCAGCGATCTATCTGTTGATGAAATTAGAGTGTTCACGCGTGACCTACAGTTGTGTTCTGATCGAGCCACTGGTGTAGACTCCCTTGGTCAGTTCAACTGGGGCGATCTCGTACAATTGGACCAGCAGACTGTTGGTGTTATCGTCCGATTAGAGAAAGAAAACATACAAGTTCTCAACCAACATGGCAGAGTAAAATTGGTGAAATCTCAATCGGTTACAAAGAAAGATGATAACAAGAGAAAAGCAGTAGCTCTAGACAAAGAGAACAATCAAATTACCGTGAAGGATCATGTTCGTGTCATCGATGGACCCCACAAAGATAAGGCGGGTGAAATTAAGCACATATATCGCAATTGGGCCTTTTTGCATTCTCGAACAGTTCTTGAAAACGGTGGTATATTTGTGTGTAAGACACGCAATTTAAGTCTGGTTGGCAATGCGAGCAAGCCTGCCAACAATGCGACCCAACTGTATGAGCAACCATTCATGTCTCCGCGTATGATGTCACCGCGTCACGCCAGTGGTCCTGGAGCAACATCGAATGGATTCATCAATCCAGGAACATTTGGTGGACGTGACAAGCAAGCATTAAGCTTGATTGGTCGTACTATTCGTATTTCCAAAGGGCCGTACAAAGGACACATCGGTATCGTAAAGGATGCTATCGGTCTCAATGCTCGCGTAGAGTTGCATTCTGATTGTAAAACTATTACCGTGCATCAACATAACATCTGTATCTACAACGACATCGGCAGTCACAGCGGCGCCGAACTGACTTACACTCGGCCCACGCCACTGTATTCACAAACTCCCACGCACGGTGGTCGTACTCCCTCGCACGTCGGTCTTGCCACCCCAATGCACGACGGCAGCGCCACACCGAATCCCAATTCTGGTTGGGACTCAGCACAGACGCCTCGGCCCGACTTCGATTACGACGAACCACCCCAAAGCCAACAACCAACTTCTTTCGTCAATCCTTCTACACCGAACTACCGCGCGCCCGATACTCCCGATCCAAACGGACCTTACACACCGCAAACTCCAGGAATTTATGCTGGCAACGATTCTGTTTACAGCCCATATGCTGCAGCGCCATCTCCATCTACGAGCGCATTCCAGAACGTTGCAGCTCCAAGCCCGGCAGGTGCCGCTTTCATAGCACCCTCACCTGGCGGATATCATGGGCCATCATCTGCGATGCCATACAATAGTTATGCACCAATGACACCTGGTGCATCTGCATCAACCCTATTCAATCATAATCCTCAAACACCTGGCGCAGGTATGGAGGGTCATTCAGAGTGGCAAGCACCTGATATGGAAGTCAAAATCAAATCAAATCGCGATGGTCTCGTCGGACAAATTGGTTACATTACCAATGTCTCCGGCAATGTGGCATCGGTGTTCTTGAACAGCGAGGATCGTGTTGTCAGCATTGCATTTGATGATCTTGAGCCAGTGCAACCTAGAGTACACGATCGTCTCAGAATCATGTCGGGTCCTTACAAAGATCAGACGGCCAAGTTGATTACGATCGACAAGAATACGGCTGGTCATTACGACGCTTATTGTCAACTCGAAGGAAAAGATAAGTCCTCTGTGCAAGTTGTTGAGCTCAAGAGTTGTTGTAAATTGCACAGCCACGAAAAGTAATATCCTCCACTATTATGATGGAATGTATGAATCAATATACTATTGGTAGCCCAAAATGAATAAATAGTAAACTCAATGTACTCATGATAATTAATCAAACCAAATTCGAGCATGTATGGTAGAGACGAGTTTGTGCGTTTGTTTAATTAATGAATTGATTCTTTGTAACTTATGTGCTCATTTTTTCTCTTCCTGGGGCAACAAAACGACTACGATTGGATTCTCTTGATTCGCATCAGGTGTGCTCAGTTTGAGGGCAGTATCTATTGCTCGTTTGGAACTTTTTTCCTTATCTGTTGACTCTGAGTTTGCAACTTTTCCCATTCTTTGACCGAAGCTGTCGCCCTTTCGAGACGTTGGCGAGCGTTTAGGTGATTTCGACTTGATTGCAGCAGCAGAAGATGAGCGACTTTTGCCACTGGCGTTTGTAGACTTCGCGGCAGATTTTGCAGCATTATTATATGACCCTGAGACTGTTTTGACGGCAAGCTTAACATTATTTGAGCTGAAGTCAACTTGTTTCTCCATCATTTGATTGAATACAAGCCGCACTAGACGATTCTTTTCATTCTCGTCCATCTCGTTAGTATTCATAACTTTCATTAGTTGACCTGACATGAGATTAACAAGAGTTTTGTTTTGCATTAGCTTATTGATTAGTTCACTGTTGAGAAGCATTGGTCTGTTGGTGGTACTAGCCGCCATTAACGATTGACCTTGTGTCAATGTTTCACTCGTTTCGTCTGCGCTGCCTACAACTGGCTTCTCAATGTCAGCAGCATCAGTGGCAGTTTGAGTTTCAGTGGTAGCAGTGGTACTGGTTGTTATGTCGGTAGTTGAAGATTCTTCTCCATTCACAGATGGCATTGTACTAGTTGACTCTAGATTATCGTCGTTTGCGCCGCCGAAAGTTGGAAGAGTAAAATTGGACAATGTGTTTGTAATCTCATCGACCTTTCTATCGACGGCTTGTTTGTTGTTGTTACTGATCTGCATGTTAAGCTGATCGGTAAACTGATCAATGTTTGTTGCCGTATTAGTATTCAATGCTTGATCTACAATTTTACCATCAGTGTCTGATCCGACATTGTCCATCAACGACGAGGGTGAGAAAGTGAATGGCGCTTGTGTTTGATCCGAAGATGAGTCTTCAGTTGTGGTTACCGGTGCTGCACTGGTCGTTGTAGTGGTAGTAGTGGTGGTTGTCGTTGATGTTGTTGGCGGTGGAATGAGACGTGATGCAGCGGATGCCGTTTGAGTGGCCATCAAGACTGCTGCCGTTCCTCGTCTTGACATGGAATTCATTTTCGAGTCGCGTGACACCATCACTACACTCATCGGTGTGCTTGATGATATATCTTGCTGCACTTGTTGATGTTGCCTTTGTCTCATCCCATTTGAGAACAATGTGGGCACCGATCCGACATTCATTTCAAACATTGACAGTGTTTTGGCAACAGCAGCGGCAGGTGCAACCGTGGTCGTGGTGGCGCTCACTGAGACGCTATCTTCCATTTCTTTTTCCCCTTGAATGTTAACTGACGCCGAATCACCGGACTCTCCCGATTCGACCGAGGTCTCTTTCATCATCGCCTCATTTGATTTTGACGATGACGAGTCGGTGTCAGCATTTTCTGTAGTAGTGCTTGCTTCTTCGCTCGTGGAAGTGGAGGTCGAAGTTGAAGTGGGCGCTTCGCTGGTGATCGCTGTCGCCGTGCTGGCCTCACTCTCTCGCTCAGTTGTTGATGATACATCTTGTGGGGCTGTCGTAGTCGACGTGGCCGAATCATCCGATTCGACAGTTGAGCTCGATGGTGAAGCTTCAGTAGTGGTAGTTGAGCCAGTTGATGTTTCATCGGCGCTGGAAGGTGTAGTAGTAGTGGTTGCTTCTGTACTTGTTGTTGTCGTTGTTGTAGTTTCTCCTCCCGAGCTGGTAGTTGTTTCGCCTCCTGACGTTGTCGTAGTTTCTGTCGTCGATGTTTCATCTGGCGCCACCGTGGTTGTTGTGGTGGTCTTTTTCATTTTGGGCTTTTTAGTTGTAGACTTGGTGCCATTGTTGTAGTAATTGTTGTGACCATAACCCGTGCCATAGCCATATCCATAATTGTGACTGTAACTCTTGACAAATGGATCCTTCAGATCAGGATCCATCCAATCAGGATCGTGGGTATAGTTGCCCGTGTGGTTCAAGAATATGGGCGTGTTGATCACGTGCAACCAGTTTTGCTGATTCTTCGGCCGCTTTGTTGTAGTAGACGAATTAGCCTGATGTATTGAGATGCGTGGTTTCAAGAACAACACCACCTTGGAGCGTTCGCGTTTGTCGTGAGCATATGGTTCGTATTGTTCCACTTTGGCCGCGTAGCCGTGATAATCGTATCCGTTGCCATACGAATTGGCGCCGTAACCAGAGCCAGAGGCTGCACCATAGCTTCCACCATTGCCACCATAAGCACCTGAATATGTATTGGAGTTAGAGTAACCTGACGAGCCGTGCTGCCGTTGTTGTTGCTGTGAAGAATGGTGATCATCATAATAAGCTCCGTGTTGTGGCTGCTGATGTTGCTTCAATGATGACGAATATTCAGGACCATACGATACTTTCTGCTGCTGTTGATAGTGTTGGTGTTGATGTTGTTGGGTGACTATTTGTTGTTGTCCGTGTTGTCCGTACTGCACTTGGCCGGCGTAACTGATCGGATGTCGTGCAACTTCGGCACCGCTGATTTGATATGCCGTCGCCGGACTCAATTGGCTTGCTGCAGTAGATATTGCTGCAGCTTTCTTAACGCTGCCATTGCTGTGGCTGTTGATATTTGCGTTCACGTTGGGAGTCTTAACGTAAGAGCCAACCACATTGGACGATGAATAATCTGCGTCAAACATAACCGGCTTTTCTCTTGCTATAGCGCCCGACGATTGTTGCTGTGTATCAATTGAATTGGACAACACTGGTTGCATCGCTGCTCCCTTGATATATTGAGAATCGTGATGTCCATTATACAAAGGTTGCTGCTGCTGGTGTTGCTGAATGAACGGCTTATCAGCGTACGATGGCGACGCTGCTGGTGGCTGAATCACAAGCGGCGATGGTCTTACAGGTGCAGGCTGCTGGTATCCTACAGGTTTCTGTTGTGCAACATGCTCGACCGAATGATCTGAAGGAACAAAGACACGATTAGAGGGATTATAGCCTACAGGTGGCTGCTGATGCTGCTGTTGCTGTGAATGTGGCGGCACATGGTGCGGATCGTGTGGATTAGGATGATGTTCCGGATTATTAGTTGGAGATGACGGAATATTGGCGCCAGCATAGAATCGATCATGATTGGCATCGAGCGCCGAATCGGCGTACATCGGACGATTTTGTAGCTTTTGCTTGGCTTCGCGCGAGTATTGTTGCCATTGGGCCACCGCGGGCCGATGGTCGGGAGTTTGAACGGTTCTCTGGAACGGTTGCTCTGCCATTGGCTGAGATTCTGATGGCGGCATCTGAGCATTCATAGGTCCATTGCCATTCATAGCTGTCTCGCCGACAGGTGGCGGCATTGCTTGCTGTGTTGGTGGGGTCATTTCTTGTGGTTGCAGAGACGGCGGTTGTTGTGATGGCGTCATTTGTGGCGGCATTTGAGGTGATGGATGACTTGCAGGTTGCGAGCCAGGGTAAGTGTGCGCGTAAGTGTCGCCTGGATGAGCTTGCCAATCGTTGGATCGCATGCCGTGTTGTTGATATTGTTTCTGGTAGTGTTGTTTCTGGTATTGCTGTGCATGATAGTATTGTTGTTGACCAGCGTAGGCATAACTACCGGGTGCGCCATTGCCGAGATACGTCAGTGGAATGTTTGTGCCATTACCCGTACCATTGGTGCCATTCAATCCATTGGCCATGTCAGGTGAGACAGTTGTCATTGTTTCGTTGTTGGCCGTTGTGGTGGCGTTCGATTTCGGGAACGGCTCAGGTGGTTGGAAAATGTCTTCCTCGTCCTCTTCCAGCTCTTCGTCGCTCGGCTTCTCGAGCGGATCACGCGATCCAGTAGTGATTTTCACACGCGGACTTGAATGCAATCTAACCTTGATGGGCGCCATATCCAAGT
Source organism: Fragariocoptes setiger (assembly GCA_019968535.1). Taxonomy (NCBI): domain Eukaryota; kingdom Metazoa; phylum Arthropoda; class Arachnida; order Trombidiformes; family Phytoptidae; genus Fragariocoptes; species Fragariocoptes setiger. The sequence continues at coordinate 2,535 of JAIFTH010000104.1, read as the reverse complement.
CGGCTGCTCACGCCAGTCACATACAGCGATCGACATGCAATCGGTTTGCACGCGAGAAATTTTGTATCAAACAAATTACACGAACAGAAGTAAGAGAATCAGTGGAGAAATGGAATTAGCAAAAAAATGAAAGTTGATAGAACAACGTTAATTTGCAAAGGCAAATATTTTGAAGTTAAAAAAAACAAATTGATGCACATTAATCAAGCAGCAATCACGAATCTTGGCAGCTGTGCAGTGCATAATGAATGATTGTGCATAGTCAATTAAGCTCCACAATTGATGAACTGGTGCTCGATTCAGGTTTTATTCGAGGAAAAGAAAAATGATTCGAGAAAATTGAATTAAACACACTAGGCACACATTGAAGATTTAGCCGAGAGCTATAATTTCAAACAAGAGAAAATTAGGCCAAGTTTCCTCTTGAGATGCTGCAATTCAATTTGCTCGCAATGTTTGCAAAATCAGTACAAAGTTGAAGCTCAGCTCACAATTAATTTGATCTCACAAAGCTGATGGAGCTTTCCAGTCAAAATAGTGAAAGCTTCTTCCAATAATGAAAGAATCTTGTTGTTGTTACAGATTTTGGCTTTGCCTTAAACTTTGATAAGAGTTGAAGCCCGAGTCGATCGATCAGTTCTAGTCAACTCTCTCTCTCTCTCTCTCTCTCTCTGGCTGTATCACTGAAACTCAAAACAAGAGCAGCACACACGCACGCACCACTAATTTGCGGCTCACTTACCTGTGATCACTTTTTTGCCTTTGCGAGGCATCTCCACCGACATGGTCGGTTTGTCGCTGTAGTATTTCTTCTTGTGGTAGCCGACGCCGCCACTGGTGGCCGGATAATGGCCGGTGCTTTTAGCCGAGCCACCGTCGCTGCCCGAGGCGGACAGAGGCTCGTACGAGATGCCACCGGCTTGTTTGTCGTCGCCGCCCGAGTTGCCGAACGATATGGCGCCCGCTTTGCCGCCAATCGTGAGTCCTTGACCGCCGCCGAACGAGATCGAGCGCCCGTTGCCAAACGACAAGCTGATGCCGCCAAAGCCACTCTTGCCGTCGGGGCCGCCGCTAGCGTAGCTGCCGTCCGGATTGGCCGCCTCAATGCGGAAACCGGACGACTTTCTCTCGCCGCCCGCGTAATCGGTTCCCTCATCTGCAGAGCTGCTTGCCCCTCGCAATGGCCCACGCGGCAGTGCGTATGGAGAGCCTCGCATGCCGTGAACTGGAGCTTGCGGCGGCGGCGGCGGCACGTACGCTCGCAGCTGATGCTGTCGCTGTTCTGATGATGACAATTGCATCATGTCAACAGGTGACGCGGCCAGCATGTGCTGCTTAGTTATCATTGGCGATAAAATGTTATGCTGTTGCTGATGAACGGACCCAGTTGCTTGTGGCCTGATGACTGGCATCACAATCGGCAACTGTGGCATCAACGGCGACGGACGCACCTGCACCGGAATGGGCTGCTTCAACTGTTCGGGCATCAATTTGGTCCACGTGCTCGGATTTGGATCCAGCACGTCGTGCGATTCGCTCGAGTATTGGCCTAACATTGCATCATTGCCGCCAGCGTATTTCTTCTTATCATAGTGAGTTGATTTCTTATGGGTCTGTTTGAACGGATACTGATTGCGTAGCCACATGATGGGGAATTTTTTCTTCTTGCTTAGCCCATAATTGGTGCCATGATAGCCGACGATCGGTTGATCGGGCACACGTTCCATGATGATGTCAACATGCGCCTTGCGTCCGCCAAAACCGAGCCGCTTATCAATGGCCGGCTTTCGGTTCAACAACGACGCATTGGCGCACATTGTGAGCGTTGTCAACAATAAAGTTGTGCTTATGACGAAGACCACCACCAACATCATCAGACATTGATGATTGATAGATCTATGGATTGATCTCCTGTTGACTAGTTTAATGATACCGTAATTACTCCATTGTGGCACATTGTTGACGTTGACATCATCAATCGTTGCATTGATTTGCTGTTGCTGCTTTTGTTTTGTTGGCTTGCTGCTACTGTTGATGCCGCTGACTGTTGCCAGTCTTGGTTGCTTAATTTGGTGTAAGTTGAATTGATAATTACTGTTATTGTTATGACGACACTGAATATGAGTTTGATTATGATGACGATGATGATGATTATGATTTTGATTTTGATTTTGATGATAACGACGACGGCGATGACAGTGTTTCGTCGTATTCACACTCACTAGATTTTGGCTATTGATTGCCGCGGTGCACCGACGCACGAGCGTCTTATTGGGCACGTGCATTGTTGTTGTTGTCGCTATTGATGGTGCCATCGCCGTCACTGTGTGTTCGTTACTGTTCATGATGATTTGATTATGACAATGATTTGATTGTGTAAGATTGTGATCATATAATGCACGCACTTGTCGAAAGCAATCGAACTTCGTTTGTAGTACCCATCACTATTATCATTCAAAATGATCGAATTGATTCGTACTCTCTATGTGTGTGTGTGTGTGTGTGTGTGTGTGTGTGTGTGTGTGTGTGTGTGTG
>JAIFTH010000103.1:0-60647 GCA_019968535.1 Fragariocoptes setiger | reverse complement strand
ATTTTAGGGTAATTTCTCAATTTATGTGATCAATGTGATTATTCATGGGAGATATGTGATTATCCGGACTCTAACTGATTGCATGTATGACGACTTGCAATCATTCGACATTCAATTGTTCTTTGGCGACCGCTCTAACTCTAATTTCGCCTCAATTTTGCTCCATTGTTAGCTACAATTATCGTCAAAATGTAGTACAATCTAAAACCTGAAAGCTATTGAATCAATAACACGACGACACAATTGACAAATTGACATTGAGCATTCGATCCGATGATGACACGCACACGAGCGGGCGAGCCACCCAGCGAGCAAGTGCTCACGTAACGATCGCTGTCACTGATAAACATACAACAAATGTTTGCACAAGCACACACACACACACACAACAATATCGTTGTCAATGTTCACATTGTTAGCCATCAAGTATCGGCCACAACTATCGGCTATCAACTGTCAACGCACTGAGCCCGAAGCACGAGCTTAAACAATTGTGTGTTATTTGCCATATTTTCGTGTGCAAATTGTCCCATCCGTGCGTGCGTATGTATTCTGTGTGTGTGCTATGTGAGCCCTATGCCCGGTGCCCCTGTCAATACTCATAGCCATAATCATAGCCGCACTCATGCTGCCTACTAATTCACGCGACTGACTGACTGACTGCTGAACTGCTCACAAGTTGTTCGACGTCGTTCGGTGTGGATCGTTCGCGTTGATCGTTTGTCGTTCCCTTGCGCGTCGTCGCCCCTTGCACACGTTGTATTCGCGTTGTATTGGCGCCCATGTAAAAGCAAGCCCGTTTCTCTTCCGTTGGCCCAAGCGAAAGCCAACGGAAGAGAAATAATAATGAGTCAGCGCATTATTTACTTTCTCTGTTGGCGTTTATTTGTGCGTGCGTACGTTTATACGCGCGCTTGTGTTGTGTATGTGCTACACCGTGCCACGTCCAACTAGAGTACAATACACAGAAAAATACGTGTGAGCGGTACGCCCACAACAATGAGCATCTTTGAGCGCGTCTCTCCTGCAGCTGCAGCTGTCAGTGACACACACACACACACACACACACTCAATGTACGTAGCGACAATTGTATTGCATCAATGCATTATAGTTTGTTCGGCGGCATTACAAGTGCCGCCAGCTGTCATGGCTTACTTGTCTAGCTTGCTTCATTGGCTCCTACGCTCGTTCGCTCGCTTGTCCACCGGCCGCTCATCGTGCAAGCGCCCGATAGAATCAATTATTCTAGCGCTCGCTCACTCGCCAGCTCAATTCATGCAAGCGCCAGGCTTAAACAATACAAGTGCGAGACGAAAGTGCATACCCAAGTGTGGGCGTGTGCTAATTTTCTATTGCACTCTTTTCAATACATTCAATGGGCAATGCATTGAAGTAAGAGCTTGTAACGAGAGCACTTGTCACGACGAGAACCTATACACTTATCGAGTGCCAAGCACTACAAAGCTCAGAGCTCGAAGCTCATCCAAGTTCTCATTGGTTGCCCTTCGATTGTCAGCTAGTCTAAGTTAGTTAGTTTCTAGTTAGCTTCTGAATAATCTATCGACAAAGTTTGTCGATAGATAAATAAATAAAATTATCGCCCGTACGTTGATATTTGCAACGAGTCACGAGTTGGTCACAGTGAATAAAAGTTGCCCTTGTTTGTCGTTGTGAAACAACGAACGAAAGAGCGAACGAGCTGAAGAACGAACGAACGAATGTGTTCTAGTTTGTCAATCCGAATTGAACATCCGATCGGATCGAATCGAATCGGATGTCAATAGAGCAAGATTTATTTATTGATTTGGCCACAATTGTTCTCAATGTACTGACAACAGATAGCAGCTAGCAGCAGTAGCAGCCCACTGTGAGCAGACGCGCACAAGTAAGCTCGGACAAATGAATGAATAATTAGGCGCATTATCTCACACTTGTTTGCCAGTGTCTCACTTGACGCTATTGGACGCCAACAGACGCGAGGCACCAACTTATAGCGACAACGACAACATTCGTTGCACAACGCTCTCTCCTCATTCTCTACTACTCGGCTTACAATAACACACGCTGTGTGAATATTGCACCAAGAGCTCGAGGAATCGGCTTTAGTGAGTGCCGCCAAAAGCGAAAGCTAAAGCGAAAGAGAAGACGAAAGGCAAAGCACACAAGCGAACGGTGCACAGAGATGGTAATGTCACACCGGAAATGGCGCATTAATCAAGTCAACAACAACGCGGCTGGCCAAAGTCACGTACATATAAATCATTCACACTCTAGAGTTAGCATCTTCTTCACTGCAAGCTGCATGCTAAGAATGGCCGCGCTGTCGTTGAAGCTCACGAATGTCACGAGTTAACTTCGAGAGTGGCAACCTCGAAGTCGAGCATACGAGCACCTCAATGACATTCTTCCTCCTCCTCCTTCCTCTTACATTTACTATGACACACAAACACACGCACGCACCAGCAACGACATTCTCACGTGCGCAAACACAAACGAACGTAGAGACAAACAAGAGCTGACGACAACGAACGAAGAGTACAGACGAATCGAATCGAATGAAAAATCAGTGCCACAGTCATGTGAGGCGCATTGTGTGTTTGTGTGTGCGTGTGCTTATGTCGTGATCAGGATCACAACAAGCATACTGAAGCTAACAGATTGAGCACGTGGCAATAGAACAACAACAAACAAATGGTGAACTAACAAACAACGAATGACGAATAACGAAATAGCAGACAAAAAAGGACAAGATCGACGACATAGACGCTCTAGAATTGGATTAACTGCTTACTAGACACTCACATACAATGATAGACACAGACATAGGCACACACGCACACGAGCGAGTTGGCGAGACAACAAAATTATTATTACAATGGGCAACATACTCACATAGTCTTGTTGTTGTCGCTCGCCGGTGTCTCGCTCGATGTTTTTCATTCGAACACTGGCGATGCTCAATTGACTTTGCATTTGTGAGGGGCGTGCTCGTTCGTTCGTTCCTATCGGCATATGTCTGTCGCGTCTCGATGATCATTGATCACACTCGCACACAATGCTCGCATGCTGACATAGAGAGCACGTACTCCATCACTCGGTCTGTTGGCTGGCTCTCTGTGTGAGTGAAGCGGTTTGTTTGCTCGCTCTCGACAAGCTCGTTGATTTGCTTGTTTGCTCTATGTTGCTCATTATCGCTGATTATTATTGCTTTCGTCGTTGTTGTGACTGTTCCTCTTCTTCTTGGTGTTGCTGCTGCGGCCGATGTTATGCTCATGTGATGCTGTGTTATCGCCTAGAAGTGCCTCACACTGACGTGTACATTGACGTTGACATCTAGTTTGATTTTATATGATTTGATAGCAATACTAACAATACAAGCACTAACTTTAATGTCAAAATGGTCATTGATCGATTGTGTGCATGCTACAGACTATTAAATTACTATTTGCAACGTTACAAAATTGCCTCACAACACCGCCAGCTCAAAGCACCTACCTTCATGCTAGTTAATATGCTAGTGTTCGACGAATAACATGTCAAGTGTACGAGTGTGTCAAGTGATTGCATTCATTTATTTGTTATTGTATTGCGTCACAGTATGTGTTGGCCAAATTGGCGCCGACCAACACGCACGAGTCATTTTGACACCTTGCGAGTGTGTGCTCATTTTTATGCCATTTTTCCCCCACAAACAAGCAGTGGAACTTCGAAGCAAACCGAGAAAGAGGGAAAGACAAGCAGTGTAAAACAAACAGTGTGCTCACACAGTCGCTTGATTACTTTCGGTTACGTTCATCTTTCTGTTTGTTGCTCTATTTGTTCGTCTGTCTATCTGTATGTCCGTCTGTCACACTGCTTGTGGATCGTATGTGTAAAAAGCAACGGTACATGTATCAAGATAAGACGTGTGTGTAGACGTGCAGCTCAGGTGCGAGTTTACATCTACACACATCACAACTTCATCTCATGTTTATATTTCTTTTTTATGGCAGTGCCGAGTTTGTACTGTGGCTTCTCACAATGTCAATTGTTGTGAGCAAGTCAAACAACTTGTGTGCAAGTCACTGGCTAAAACTTTGCCACAATGTTGTTGTGTAATTCGAGTGAGTTTTATTTGCTTTGCTGTATGCAAGCTACTTTTTGCTCGTTTCTGTTTTGGTACGTTTGTGTGCATAACGTTGGTGCATCGAACCAACGAGCGGGAGAGCGAGCGAACGAACGAACGTACGAACGTTCGATGCGTGAACATCGTGTGAATTGTAAGGGATCGTTATCTTGCCGCTCGCGATCGGCAAGACCATTTCTTGCCTACAAGACACGAGACGGCCTGGCACGACACTACATAAGACGCAAGACGCAACGATACACGACAGGACGAGACGAGACAGCAACAAACTTGTGACAGAATGTCTGTTTTCTCTATCATCGACACTCACGACACTCACACTCACACTTACACTGACGTTCACGTTCACTGTGAGTACGTACAAGCTACGTGAGTTACGTAATAAACGCGTTCGTCGTCACTTTATTCTGTCTTTATTGCGACGACCGACCAACAGTCGACAACATACTCGAACAACAAACAACAAACTGTCTGACAATTTTGTAAGTGCAGCAATTTGTGTGTGTGTGTGTGTGTGCTGTTTCGTTAGCAGCAGGGTTGTTGCTGTTGTTTCACGAGCACAACAAGATAGTGAGCTTGACGTGCGCGTTACACGAGCTCGCTGGTGAGCCAACTAGCCAAAGAGCGGACGAACAAACGAACGAAGATGCTCAAAACATGTGCTGGCACGTGTTTGCTGTTGTTGTTGTGGTGGCGCGAGCAGGTCGATACACGCTGTTTGTGCCCTCAAACTATTTGTGTTCTTGGTGGTCCACTGATGTCGATTGAAGCATCACGTCGTTGTCGTTGTCGTTGTCGCTGTTGGCGGTTGCTTTGTCACCCACAAAACAGGCACACGAGCACACATAGACGCACTCATGGACAGACGAACGAACAGACAAACGGGCAAGCGAGTGGCGCCATTAGAAACAAGAGAAAATGGGAAAACAACAAACGTAGTCGACGCTTCTGATCAGCTCATTGAGCTCGTCCTCATTGAGCCGCCGAATTGCAAGCTAAACTGACCTCAAAGTGGCTCCGGCCAGCGGTAGTGACACAATAGTAGTGCTGGCCGGGACATGGACACGCCCTCTGTCCCTTTGTGGGTGTGTGCGTGCTCGCCCATCAACGTAAGAGCAATCTGATTGCAGTGGCAAGACAAATGTTGCGCGCACCAAGCTTGTTGTTAATCACGTCGGTCATCAAATCGAAAGCAAAGCAAAGGGAACTCGCAAACGAACGCACACACACACACACGCAAACAAAATAAAGCAAAGCACTTGGTTCGAGGATCGTGTAATCGAATCGTCGAGCTTTGCAGTACGAGCTTCTTTTCCAGTACATGAGCATTCTTTCCATTCGACGACACTTTGTCTGTCTGTCCGTCCGTCCGTCCGCCCGTCTGTTCGTTCCGTTCCGTTCTGTTCGACTGTCTGTCCATCTTGGAACAACTCATTACAATAAGCAAGTATTCTTACACACATACACACAAGATCAGGTATCTCAATCTTGTGCACAATCTAGTCCTACGACGGTACCTTACTTGAGAACTTACTGTGTTCGGTCACTTTGTGTATGTGTGTGTGTCTATTTTGCACTAGCCGCACGCATGCGTATACTTGTACTCTAGCTAGTTTTACCTACTTTCTCTTCTTCTTCTTCTTGTTTATGTTGTGCTGTGTCCACTCGAGGCTTGTGTGTCGAGCGAGACCTCAATTGGATTGGATGTTGTCGATTGGTGTTGTCATTTTAGCTTCTCGTTTTGTTGTCGCGTGTGCACATACAAAGCACGAACAGCAGTGTGCTAGCTGTATCAAACTGGAGTCGAAGCTGAATCAAACAAAAGAGCAAACATCACAACGAGCAAATTAATGTGACGCTTCATTGATGTTTAGTTTGTTCGATGTTTGATGTCGAGTTGGTGCAAACACAACACGCACTATTTCTGAGCGGGCACTTTGTTTGTTTGTGTTTGCTCGTGCATCTCTGCTTGTCTCCAGAAAAAATTCTGTGGGCAACAGAGAATGGGCCAGCGCGGGACAAACTCTCAACACAAACGTTTAGCAGATTAAAACTAAAGCTCTAGCTCAGGTGACAGCCCGTTGGCCTTGAGATTTGTTTTTTGTTTGTGTTTACCTTCACTTGATTAGCCCGCTAAGCGCGCCAGCAAACGAGCGAGCACTCCGTCAAGCGAGAGCAGCCCAGCCGATCGATAGTTGAACACACAGCTAGTGACCAATGGCCGGTTAGTTAGTGTGAGCTAGCGATGTTCGGCTTAATTTGTTGTTCGACCGATTGTGGCTGTGGATGTCGCGTGACTTTGTCGGTCAGCTGATCATTGGCAGGCCTCTTCTCTCTTTCTCTCTCTCCCTCCCCCGTACACTTTTCCAGTGCCGTAGCAGGTCAACTGAACGACGTATCGATTGATGCGCGTTCTTCAAAGTTCAACCAATCAACTGATCGACTTTGATTGAATTTGAAGTTCAGTATATTAAGCATGTGTGTTAGTGCTCGTCGATAGTCAATCGTCGATCGTGAAAAAAAAGAGGAGATCGTTAGCTCGCAGCATTCAATTGTTCAGCGTTCGTTTGTGTGTTTGTCGAGTTCATTTGTTGTCCGATATGCGGATGCCATCTTGACGCACGACAAACAGGTGTACGAAAAAGATATACAAGTACATCAGAGCATTTTTCTTGTAAATTATAACGCAACGAGTCTGAAATACACCTGCTTGGTTCGCTGATGGACTGCCTGCCTGTCTGTCTTTCTATTTTCTCGCCTGCTTACTTGACTGGCTGGTTGCTCGTAACGCTTAACGTGTAACAGCAAGCAGTGTGGCAATGCATGTGGCCGCAATCATAGCACATGTAACGGCACGTGCTGCTTACGCCAACATACACACGCTAACAATATGCTTGACTTTACCAACAATGAATGCGTGTGTGCGTAGTGTTAATGTGTGTTTGCGTTGATATAGTGAAGCAGAACAATGTTGTTGGCTTTAGTCATCGGCGTCTTCGTCGTCGCCGTGCTCTCACTCTCGTCTTGATTAGTGTTGTGGAAAAACAAATCGACTTGCAGTGCGCGCGCGCATACGCTTATCACAGCTCACTATCTGCAGCTATGTGATTAGAACCTCGAGTCGAGATTCTCGACAAGTGAGCGAGCGAGCCAGCAAACACATCACGTCGCTTGTGCAATGTTGGCCTTGTTCGTCACAACTCACTAATGTCTCACCAGCGAAATCACCAGCAATGCAACAATGCAAGTAAGAAAGAAATTGTTATTGCTATTGTTGTTGTTGCTGCTGCTGCCACTGTCCGTGTTAGTGTTAGTGTCACAGATGAAGAATTTCTCAATGCCAAATGCTAGCTCGACAACAAGCTAAACAAGTGCATACTACATGTTTGCCAGTGGAGCTCACTCATTTAACTTGAGTGCTAGTTAGCCTGCAGCCAGTGCACGAGTACACGTGCAACGAGCATATTCTGACACACCTTACGTTACTTGTTGTTACGCGGCGTAACAACAAGCTTCTTTTTTTCACAATTCCCTCGTTCTCTTTCTCGAAGGCGAGTGCGCGATTGCAATGGCTGAACATGGCAAGTTGAATAGCCGCCAGGTGGCGTCAATGCAATCCAATTCAGCAGCAACAACTTGAATACCAAAACAACAGCAACAACAACATGAGCAGCAACATGAACGACGACATGAATGCACGACGAACAAGATGGTAAGAAAGGTGGTTCTCTAAGAAAGTTAGAGAGCTACGAAATTTATGGCCCGCGGCAACGAAAATCGAATTCCGTCGGCCTCACTTTTACTTTCCAACCACCGTGTTTCCTCTTACTCTTTTCCCCTTCTCCTTCAATGTTCCTTTTGTTTCTTCCCCCTTTCCTTCTATTTTCTTTTTATTTTTCTCTTCATCTTCATCTTTTATTTCTCTTCCTGAATTCTAACGATCTCGTTCAAGCTCAAGAATCCAGCGAGCGAGTAATAGCAGGTTGTCTTGCCGATTGCCCGTATGTCTTTATGTGTCTGTCTCCATGTCGCTCGTTCGTTCGCTCACTTTCTCGATCTATGCCCTCGTCATTCAAGTATTCATCTGTTCATATGTTCGCCAGTTCAACTTGTTCTTTATTTTGTTAGTCTTTATCTTGTTGCTGAGTGTACAGGGGCCAGTTGTCGATCTGCTAGCTTGCCTGTCTGCCTGACTGCCAATCGGTGACAGTGGTCTTTAGAGAGCCGCCAGCATCGCAACGCTAGTCCTTACGCATTTCCCCAGACACTGAGACTCGCTGAGCAACTATAGCTCTAGCTCAAGTTCTGATGATGTTTGCCACGAGTACAGAGTGAAAGGAGTAACGGCTTATCGTGGCTTGTAAGAAGCTTGCGAGCTTATGGATAGACGTGAACGTGAATCGTAAAGATCATGAATGTTTTAAATGCATCTGCGTCGACAACTGCAAGCTAAACATTTGGCTCGACGAGTTATTTCAAGTTTAGCTGCTGCTTGTTGTTATCGTTGCTGTTATGTTTTGATGCCGCTATTTTGTGTGACCGTGAAACGCAAGAATTCTCGTCAAAATTCCAACTCATCGTCGTCTTCGTCTGTCTGGGCGCATGTTTTTCTTCTGTTTTTGTTCCTCTACTTGTGCAATCAGATCAACAGCTACTTGTTTTAGTGCAAGAATGTTCTCATTCTTGAACTTTTGCACCAACATTCGCTCTTCACTTGCAATGATATGTGTTCTATCAACATACTAGAAAACAAGTTGGCCATTAGCTCAGCGACAATATTATCACAAGTCAATAGTCGTAGCATAACAAGTGCAATACAAGTGAGCACGAATAACAAGATGAGTTGATAAAGTTGTAGAGAGAAACGTGCCCAACTTGCGTGTAAAAGTTTGTGTATGTGTGTATGAGTGTGTGCGCGCGTGTGCATGTGCACGTGCACGTGTATTGAGGTTTTTTGTTGTTTTGTCTGTCACTGTTTGAAGAGAAAGTACGATTTCATCTTTTTTATATTTATATACGCTGTCAAATACATTGACAGACGGACGAATAGACCAACAAGCAGTAGATGGCAAGCTATCTAGCTAGCTTGCCCGTGTGTCAAGAAAGAGGTGTGCTAAGAATTTCTGCTCACAGGCGTCAGCATAACTTGACTGGCGTCATTTCTCAGCCAAAATTTCTCAACGAGCTTCCTCGCTCTCTTCACTCAAGGGAACCGGGGACCTCCGGCACGCCAGTCACGCCCACTCAGCCAGTCGCGCACTCGCTAGCTTGTCACGCCCCCACGGGATTCAACATCCAACAGTCACAGAAGAGCAGAGCAGAGCAGAACAGAACAAAACAGAGGGGACCGAGAAAGGGGACGGGGACCAGTTGTGAATGCTGGGACGACAGATGAGACAAACGAGCCGCAATGCTGTTGTAGAGCTACTGCTGTTGAAGAAACGTGACATCGTCTTTTGTCTTTTTCGCGCGCTACAACTCGTGCTCGCTCGCTCGCTTGCAATTCTGTGCTCATTGTCGACGATGACTGCTAATGTTGTCGTTGCTCAGTGCTTTGTTGACTTTAGCACACCACATAACGATTGCTTGCTTTCAATCTGAGCTCTCAATCATACGAAAGTTGAAAGTCGTCAACTCGAAGTCGCGTGGAGCGCCCTCTTTTTATTTTATCTCATTCCATTTTAGAGCTCTTTATAGAGTTGCACTCGTGACTTCTATTTGTCTCTCTGCCTCTCTGTCTGTCTGCCTGTTTGACTGTCTGTTGTGATATCCACACTGCAGACCAACTTGGGGCCAGCTAAAACTTTGCCTGATGTGTTCCTTGCAAAAATGTTGCTGGGCAAAGGAGCGAGTCAGTAAAGACAAAAAACGACGCTTTCTTTTTCTTTTCCCTTTTGTTGTCAGCTGAGCAACTGTCGCTTCAGTGTCGTTGAGCGAGAGGGTCGTAGCAAAACAAGAAGAAGAATCTTTTGATGAAGAAACAAGTTTTGTTACGGAAGAAATCATCCTTCCTTTGTTCTGGTTTCCATATTTAACCAACACTCATTCTCTGTGGAAGAGAATTTTCTCTGCCGCTCGTTGATTTGTTTCGTCAGCTGACTTGCTGTTGAGTTTGAACATTCAAGTTTGAATCTTGAATCTTCCTGAAGTTTTAAGTTGAGGTTGAGGTTGAGATAAACTTGTTCAAGAACAGCATGAGAGATGAATGCACTTGAACTGGAACCTCATTTCAATCGCAGGATCAGACTCTCGTGCCTGAGCATGTGTCACACGAGCTTAACTTGTATTCATTTGTTGTTTTATTCTCACTCATGTGTTTTCAGCGTGTTGTCCAGCGTCCAATCGTCTGTTTGTTCGCTTCCTCTCCTTGCTGTTCACTCTGTAGCTAGCTGGTTGGCTGGTTGACTAGCTTGCTCGCTCACACTCTGCTTGGATTCGATTGTCATCGCTTGCAGGCACTCGCGTATGAACCAAGTTAGCTTGCCTTTGAAGCTCAAGCTTAAGTACGAGCTTGATCTCGTGCTCGTGCTCGAGTTTGAGTACAAAATCATCGAAGCTTGAGCTTGGGCTTGTTTCATAGAACTCGTCGTTGTTCACATTCTTCATTCGCCGCTGAGGACAATGTCGTTGTTGAGTGGTCTCCAGCAGCAACAACAACAATAACAAGACGAGCCACAACAAAGCTAGACTTAAAGCTGAGAAGACATACTGACGAGCTATGATAAGAAAATACGATTGAAAGTCATGTTCTTTCTTCCTACAAACTTTCTTACTTTCTTTCTTTCTTGGGTAACTTTCTGTTTTATAAAGTTCCAAGTATGTCACAGATCATGGCCGTGTGTATTGAGACAGTGTGTGAGAGACACACTCACATTCATAGACTGACCAGCTTTGGTGTTTTCGAACGAGCGACACGCACCGAGTAATGCACTTGTTCGATGTTTCGATCTTACCGCCATGACAATGACACCGAGCGCTCTCCCTCTCTCATTCACTCTTTCTATCGTTCTTTCGTTCGTTCGTCGTGCTTCTTGTTTATTTCCGGCCTCTCGGTTCTCCATCTTGTTGTTATGTTTGCTCGCTTTTGCCTAGCACGTGCTAGTGCAAACGCGAGCATGCGTTCAGCAGTCAAGAGCGCACTCGGTAGCCGAATTGATGACGAAATGCTGTCCCCTTTATCGTCGTCTGTTGTGGACAGACGAACGGACACAAACTCTGGTCACGAATTCAAGTGGCCAGAAAGCTAGCAAGCCAAAGCTAGAAGAACGTCAAGTGTTGTTGTCGCTCGTTTTGGATAGAAACACTTGACTTGACGTCTCTGACTTGGCTCGGTTTGGTTCGGTTCAAACGATCCACTTGATATTAAATATGATCGTGTTGTCGTCGTGCTCGCTCGCTAGCTTGTTCATTGGTTCGTTCGGCTGTTCGTTGGTTGTCACGGCTCTGTTCTTTGTTCTCAATGTTGCTATTGCACGAAGACACGCGGAGACTGGGCACCGAGTTTTGTCCTCTTACTCGACTGTCTGTCATCCTTTTTCCTTTTTTTGTTGTTGGTGGTCTCACTTTAGCTTTTGTCCGTTCGCTCATTCGACTCCTGTTCACTTTGTGTTGCAAGATTTAGAGTTGAGTTATTATAACTTGCAATTTGGCACTTGCAACGAATCTTGCACTGGCATTGCACGAGCATAGCACGAGTAACGAGCTGTTTGCTTTCATTCTTTTTTTTGTTTGACTGGCCATTGGTCAAGAAATATCTAGCCAACTGATTTAGGACAGAGAGGAGTCTCACGCACACTCACACGGACACGCACACACACACACACACACACACACACACACACACACACACACACACGCATAGTTAAAAGTTAAAGTTTAAATGAAAGTGAAATGGGACAAAATAGCATGCTAGAGATCTCTGATTAAATGCAGCGCCCTCTTCGACAACTCACCACTTCCCGGTGAATGCGAAGTTCGAAGAGAGATTTTGAATTTGTGCAAGATTCTCAGTGTGTGAGATTTTTCTTTTCTGGCAATTCAACAAAACCAAACAGTGCAGAATCTAACGAAACGGAGCAAGACTACACTCAAGCAAGCAGACAACAACAGGACAACGAGATAGATCAGAGCAAAGCAGAAAGTAGGACAGAATTGAGCAAAACTAACAGCTAGGCCGAGCTAAAGACAAACTTTGAGGCTTTGGCTGTGATGTCTGGTTTAGGCCGCCCGTTTCGTTGATCACGCATCATTTCACTCGCAATCTATTCGTCGTGTGTGCGTGTGTGTATGTGTGCATGTGTCTTGCCATTACACGACTCGCACACTCGTACTGACAACAAATCGCACTCGTGGTCGTTGTCGGCATTCACAAGTGTCTTTACTCAACTTGAGCTCTCCTCATTCTCGAGAAAGAGCAAGAGCACGATCACGAGCATGAGGATTGCAGATTGCAAACTGGAAGCTCGATTGAGAGCAATGAATGTGAGCGAAAATCATCGCCAGTCAAGGAAGGATAAAATTTTGACTCACGCACATCGGCAGCTAGATAAATAGACAGCCAGACAATCGGATGGCCAGGCGGTCGGACGACGGACAAATAGACGAAGACTCAAGGCAGGCGAGGGAAGAAGAAACTTTAAGACGGAACTGTTAAGCAGATAGCTCACGGGGCTTTACTTCTCTCTTCGGAGAGCTGAAATGAGAGTGCCAGTGAAAAGAGACCAGGAATAGGATTGAGTGAGAAACAAGTGCAAGAAAACTAAAAAGCTAAAGAAAAAGAGTCAAAAAGTTACAAAGTAGAAATGAACAGTCGCAAACAACAAATCTCTGCACTTGACTTAGCGCTGTTGCGTGTGTGGGCGAGTGTGTCGCAATCGACGATCAGATTGATCGACATTCGAATTTTGAACCCAACTAGACAGAAAGAACAATGTAGCGCGTGTAATAATATCGCGCAATAGTTGCAGAGTTGAAGAAATGGAGAAAAATTTCAAGAAAATTCCGGATTATGGCTTATGGCTTGTCGTTGTCGCCGTCGTCGTCTTGTCGAGATGACACACACGTGCAGACACACGCACGCACGCACAAGCTGTTTGGGCGTGTCTAACAACAATAACTACGTTAAGAAAATGGGCGCACCCTCTTGCAGCCTACTTAATAAAATCGGATTGAAAGTTGAAAATCTCGTTCGTTCGTCCGTTTTCTTCTCGCGTTACTTTGCCTTGCTACATGATAACACTACATTCGCAAGCAAATAAAGTCAACACAAGTGGCACACAAAAAAACATAATGGCACGCAACACAGCGCCAAGAGCACGGCAGTCAAATAGGGGCGCCACCTGATCACATACACACACACAAAGTCTCGTGACAGACATAGATAGACATAGACAAACATAACGGACGTTAGGTATGTTTTTTGTTGTGGAAATAAATCATCACCTTGTGCACACAAAGACACAGACACACACAAAACTTGCACAGAAATAGAGAGCACAATGGCGAGTTGGGAGATAAACGAGTGGGCGTGTCAAGACGGGACGCACCGTGTGACCCGAGGCCGTGTTACGTGTCATTCACTTGCAGTCGAGTACAATAGCAGCTAGTGCTAACCTACACACACACGTAAGCGTAATATGCGACACCAAGCGATCGGTCATATGCTAACGGAACACAATAATGCAACACAATTTCTCTTCTCCTCTTTTTGTCAAACAAAGACACGCCCAGCAGCTCAAGGTTACACTGTATCTGTCACTCGCTCTACAGCAGCTATGACCGTACAAGAAGGCTAGCTTTCAATTCGTGCAGCCAACTTTCACTGGCAGCTAGCCTTACGTATGTGCAGCTGTCTGTTAGTGATTTGAATCTGATTTGTTTAGGCAAGCTCGAGCGACATCTGTTTGTTTGTCCTTGCGAAAAACTGTTACAACTAATGAGCAAACATTTTTCATTCGTCACGACAACGTCTCTGGTGTAAAACATCTCTTTTTGTACGAAACCTTTGCATTCAAAACATAGCCAGCCAATCGTGCCCTGGGCCTCTCTCAACAAGGCCTCTGTTGTTTTTTGAAATGTCACAGACCCCACAGGAGCAAGAGGAGCGAAGAAAGAAGGAGTAGAGCGACATCTACAGGCAAAAACATTAATTAACTGCACGAAAGAATAGATCAAAACATACCGACACGTGAAAAGAACAGGCATGGCTCACGAAAGCTCATTCTCTAGCTAAAGTTCAAAAGATACGGGGGCTCGTGAACTTGAACGTTTCAAGAATTCCTATATTTTTAGACATGAAATGCGTCACATTCGAGGAAGAAGTCAGTCTCTGCTGAGCCTGTTAGCTTGGCCCGACTTTCAACCTGACTCGATAAGAAGCTCCGAGAAGTTCGCTCCGAGCTATCGATTCGGCCATTCGAAATTTGATGGCGCCAGGTGGTGGCGCCATAGGCCAGTTAACATAAGCAGCAAGCAGCTGAGCGTCGATTGTCCCCTGGAATGTCAACTTATGCGCATTGATTCGATCTAACAAGCTATACTATGCGTTTTGTTCTTTTCTCCTCTCCTTTCGTTCGCTGATCGAACCAAGAGGGCGGAGTTTACTTTCTTCGCTTTTCTACTTCTTTTTCTTCTTCGTTCGTTCGTTCGTTTGTGTCAAACGAATTAATGGTCTATTCAAGCGAGCATTGTTATTAGCGCGTCCACTAGGATTACACTCATTACCGTCATAAGTGCTACTGTGAGGCCACGCCCACTGTCCACGTGTCTCTCGAGTTCTTTATCCCGAGTTGCCATATTTATGTTTTTTCATGTGTCAACAACCAGTGGCACACAACAAAGTATTACGCAACATAACATAACGTAAAGTTAAGTGCATTCTTTATTCTTAATATTGCGCCATTGTTCGTTCGTTCGTTTCTCTTTCACTTCTTTCCTTTCTTCCTTCATTCGTTCGTGAGAAAAAGGAAAGATTTGCACATCAAATCGGATTGACGCAATGTTTTGACAGAAACCTGCAATGCACTTGTTCTGCAGGCTTTGCTTCACACTCACAACGACCAGCATACTCGTCACCTGTGTTCTCAACTTATTTCAAGATTTTCTGTTTGACACAGAGTGCACACAGAATGCCCCTTCTCTCGGCTAGAGCGTCCACAACAACTTGTACTATTTTGCCTAGCGATCAATGGCACACGTGGCCGTTGCGCTGTAGAACACAACGGCACCTGTTCCTCGCTAGCCCACTTTATACGTGCTCTGTTAGTGGCTGGTGGTGGCAGTTCGTGCTAGATCAATGTGCACATCCCACAGCAGTTGAAACAGCATAGCATTTGAGTGCGAGTTTGTGCAAGGCCCATCACGCGTCTAGATTACGATCGCGAGTCCCATTTCGTGATCGTTATCGATCGTTCAATTGGGGACATTTACGTTACGTCCCGTTCCATTTCTTTTCGTTTTCGTTTTCGTTCTCGTTCTCGTTCTCGTTCTCGTTCTCGTTCTCGTTCTCTTTTCATTCGAGCTTTCGTTCGTTCGTTCTTTTTTGATCACAAAATTCGTTCCGTGGTAACCAAGATGTTTGTTATCGTGTTTACGTGAGCGTACGTGTGTGGCGTGAGCAACTAATGACTTGGCAAGCTCACTTTTGAGTCACTTGTGAGCTGACGTGAGTCAGGGGTCACGTGAGAAATCAACGACGCACCAATCGCGAAAGTCACTCACAAAATCAATCCGTCGAATGAGATTGTGGGAAGAGAGATTTGAAATTGGCGCCTTGGTGAAAAATGTCAAAATCTAAATGCTGTAAGCGACAACGTGAGCTTGACATTTGAGATCAAACATTTGAAATGAAAGATCAACTGAGGCCGAAAGACCATAAGAACTTTACGCAATGAGCTAAGGAAACTAGAAAAAAGGAGGGGCGAATTAAAAGAGGTTACAATAACCGCTGTATGTGTGTGTATGTGTCGAGATTGAACTTCCGCCCGCTTGGCTTGAGATTGTTGAGGGTGTGTCACGTATATCCGGTCAAGCACAAGACGCACTCAACTCATGGCCACACACAAGTTGGCCGTATGACGACAAGTTGGATTTGACTACGTGGAAAAAAAACGAAATCCTAACGTGTGTATTCTTTCGTGCACGTGTTGTGCACGAAGGAACAAACTGTGCGAACGTGCGCAACAAACGTGGGTGTGTGTATGATCGACTCGGCACGTGCTCGAAGGCGATACACACACTCACGAACTTCTATTAAGGACACTCGAGTAGCACAACACGTAGGGACGCACCTCGGGCACCTCGTCTCGTACATCATCACTTGCACCGCGAGTGTAGTTTACGAGTGAGCAACCTGTCATCCGAACTTTACCTGTGCCGTTGAAACTCATTCGGGCAGCTCTGAGCCTGAAATAAGTCGAGCACATTCGATTCTCTTCGATTTGATTCGATCCGATTTCATTCCATTCTAGCCACTAATGAGGCGTGAGTTCCGATTCACCACTGACAGTCAGTTTCTGGTGGTTGTTGTGCTGTATCACCGTCTAACTACTGGCAATAGTCTGCCACCAAAACTACACACCATCAATGCATACCTAGTGCGATTGGTTCAAACGCAAGTCGCGCTAAACACTCTAGCTATCGTGCGAACATGATGCCAGACTTGTGCACTGCTGCATGTGTAGGTGGCTTGTTGTCTGGTTCGACATGTCGCGAGAACGCAATATCTAACGCGTTATAACACGTTCGTTGGCAATTGTGGAAAGCAAAAATTAAGCTTGTGCATTAGAAATCAAGAAGATCATCGAATATTCGAGACTATTGATTGGCTAGACACACGTGTGTCTAGCGAATGCTTACGCTATGTTCAGTTATCAATCAATGATTCCTCACCAATAACAGCTTTAGTAGACTCGGGTGCCTGTAAGTGAGAGTCTGCCATAAGTGATATATTACGTCGAGAATTAGGCATCACAATCATTGACAAAAGAACATTGAGTCAAGCAACGACTTGGTGTGAGACGTGCGGTGTCGCGAACGTCTGCATTAAAATCGGACAAAAAGAAGTCGAAGTAGAAGCAGATGTGCTTTCCCTCAAGACCCAACAATTTATCTTGGGATTTGCTGAATTTGAACCTTTCAATTTCAAATTAATAGGCCCAAACCTCGAAAACAAAGAATCGATTGATTCAAGCAATGTGCTCGAAGACATACGCAGCGTCATCAAACGTGAGCTATCATCGTCAAAGCCATGCATTAAAATCGATCGGAATGAAACAATTGCATCAAGATCTAGTCAAATATTGGAACTGGAAGGACCAATCAACGATCTTGGTGACATGAAATACTCAAAATCAATCAATGAACTTATAAATAAGTATGATCAAGTTTTCTCTCAACACGAATTTGAAGTTGGTGAGTCAGACAAGATTACAGCATTTATCAAACTGTCGCCTGACACTAAACCATGTTCTGGTTGTCCACGCAAACTCACACTTGAGTTACAACGTGAAGAACGAGAACAGGTGAGTATATTACTCAAGAATAAGCTTATTAAGCGATCATTTAGTCACTGGGCTTCAGGATTTACATTCGCGAAACGAACCGGAAAGCGCCCTCGCCTTTGCGGTGATTACAGATACTTGAATTCAAGAACCATCTCGGATCGTTATACAATCCCGAATATTGAATTGATTGTGGTGAACTTGAAAGGTGCACGCATTTTCAGTGTGTTAGACTTGATAAGGGATTACAACCACATCAAAATAGCAACTGAAGATCAACATTAAGACTTCATTCGTTACCAATGTTGGTTTGTTCGAGTGGTTAAGATTACCTTTTGGTCTAAAAACGCACCTGCGTTGTTTCAACGACTCATGGATTCAACTTTCGAACGTCAACACGAATTTGTTCGTGTCTATTTTGACGATTGGATCGTCTTCTCACGAGACATTAGTGAACATTTAGGACATTTAGAGCTCGTATTGTCAATATTGAAGGACAACAATTTCAAACTGAAGAAATCAAAATGTCAATTTGTCACACATGAAGTGAGATTCTGCGGTTATTTGATCAGAAACGGACAAATCCAGCGCGACAAATCATTTGTAGCAGCGATTGATCGAATCAATAAGCCGACAGATATCAAAAGCCTTGAGCAATTCCTAGGGTTGGCTAATTATGGACGCAATTTCGTCAAAGATTACGCGAATACTGTACGTCCTTTGAATGCATTGCGTAAGAAAGATGTCAAATTCATCTGGACGTCTGAGCAGGATATTGCATTTGAAAGAATCAAAGCCGAATTGAAACAATCACCAAAACTATTTCTGTATGATCCTCATTTAGATCTCATTGGCTTGTGACGCATCGTCAACAACTATTGCCAGCGTTCTTATGCAAATTCCACACAAACTAGATCACCAAAAAGCTAGTTTAAGCCGTATACTAAACAATGGACAGATCATCGGCTACTTTTCACACATTTTGAACGAAACCCAATGCAAGTATAACATTTATCGGAAGGAATTTCTTGCTGTCGTCAAGACAAGTTAAGTTTTTTCGCCATTATTTGTATGGAAGAAGGTTTAAAATAGTGACTGATAACTCAGCTTTATCTTTCATCAAGACTTCAAAAGAAGTAGTTGACTTACACGCAAGATGTTTACTTTTTCTCGAACAATTCGACTATGAAATAATTCATACACCTGGACGTGAAAACCGTGGTGCGGATGCGCTCACTCGACTCACTTTGAACAATGAAGTCACTAAATCGCGTCAACTATTAGAATTGCCACCATCAGACCAGTTTATACTCGAAACATTGAGGAAAGTAAACAAGTTTAATGCAAAACCAGCTGTGGTGCCAGATGAACAAATTGCAAATGTGCTTCGTTATGCACATAGAGTGCATTTAAATCATTCAGCGGCCGATAAAATGATCGAATTCATGAAAAAGTACTTCATCTTCGAAAAGGAGAGGGAGAAGGCTGCCAACTATGCAAATAATTGTAAAATTTGCAAGTTTGTAAATCAAAAGAACACAGCAGATGGATTATTCAGACCCAAACGACCAGCTGAAGTCAATGCTGTCTGGTACATGAATTTTATGCAGCTTCCGACGATTAAAAGTTACAACATGGTACTTGTTATAATCGATCAAACTTCACGATTTGGGCAAGCATACCCGATGAAGGTTACGCCATCGTTTAAGATATCATCGAAATTGAACAAAGCATTTAAAATCTATGGTAAACCGAAAGAACTTCGTTTTGATGCAGGGGCTAACTTCAACAGCCATGATTTCAAAGAATATCTAACCAAACAAGGAATCACTTGGCAAACAGGTCCTGCATATCACCATCAATCTATCAAAACATTGAAAGAAGCTTTATTGAAGTATAATCTTGATTGTGAATCAGAGTGGACTGATCAGCTTCCACTTGTAATAGACAGATATAATAGAACTTTTTGCAGTGCCATAAAAGCCACACCGGAACAAGTGTTCCATGGAGAGTTCGACCAGGATTCTGCTAACAAGAACACTCAACTTCGACAACAACGAGATGCAAGAAGATTAAACAGGAACCGGCGCAAAGTTAATTATACACCCGGCGACAGTGTTTATATCAAGACACCTGGGGGAAAGAAAAACCTACAGCCGAGATTTATGGGACCTTTTAAAGTCATCAAAGATGAAATCATTGAAGTAGATCGCGAAAACAAGCGACAATTCGGCCACGTTCACGTCAGCAACGTTAAACCAGCCAGCCGGTTTGCTTTAAACGGAGGAGTGTCGCGAGAACGCAATATCTAACGCGTTATAACACGTTCGTTGGCAATTGTGGAAAGCAAAAATTAAGCTTGTGCATTAGAAATCAAGAAGATCATCGAATATTCGAGACTATTGATTGGCTAGACACACGTGTGTCTAGCGAATGTTTGGTGAAAAAGAATTCTCCCTGAAATCGAAGGCTATATAAACCACCGGGTTTGTATAGAACTTCGTGTATTGTATTTTTCAGCAATAAAGGTATGAATCTAAATAAAAGCTCGGAGTAAAAAGCAAATAGACTTACCCCGCGACACGACAAACATGCACTCAACACTCCGGTGTTCATATCGCTCACTCAACACGCTGTGCGCGCGTCACCACATTTCAGTGCTGCTTCTCTCTGTTTCAACTAACAGTGTTAACAACGAATACAATGATTGAGGTGAGTTCAAGACAAGTGCGTCATCCATAGTTGTGTAATGAGGGCCGCTGTCAATAGAAAAAAGCAGACTTGTGAAAGAGGAAATAAAAAGTTGAAATCGCGACTCAAAGTTTATAAATAGAATCACCGTACTTTGGTATCGGAAGCTCGAACGCTGCTCATGCAAGCTAGACAAGCGAATGCAAAGCTAATTGTCGAGTAAGCTCCTTGAGTGAGAAAAAATTCTTCGTAGCAGTTCGAGCTTTGTCATTGTGAGGACCTATTGAGAATAAACTAACAATTGGATATTAAGATCAATATAAAATGCTCGACGTAGGAATGCTGATTGTGACGCTCGTGGTCTTGACACAAGTTACTTTGGCCCAAAATAGTTATAATTTCGAAAGATTGGCCCAACTGTGCACTGACGATCATGCAAGCATCGATAGCGTCGATGAGGCGTTGTATCTAATCAAAGGAGTCGAATACCTTCAAAGCAGTCGAGAAGATGAGAATCTTCGGTCAGAAAAAAGATTTGATCGATGCATGAATGAGGCCGATTCAATTACAGGAATTAAGAAAATCCTGGAAAAAGAGGGCGACTTGTGCCACCCGACACACATTAGTGATATGCTTGACTACAAGGATCAGTATTTGAGCGAAACCAAGTCAATTAAAGGCATTGTGACACGAACGAAACGAAAGTTATTGATCCGGCGTTTCTTCAAACGGTACGCATTTTCAGTCAGTCAAATGTGTCGCAAGAATATGATCGACAACTTGAAGGAGGCCCAGAAGCAAATGGATACCAAGATTCTAGAAAAATTGATCCCGCCGCGTCGAATCGGTGATTTTGGCGAGACTCCAAAGACCGGCTTGAAGATATTCGATTCTACACGATTGGTCCTTGGCGACACTGACAGTGTGGAAGAAATCTTGCCCATCGGAGACGTCGACGATAAATATAGGATAATGCAGTCAACGTTCTATTTAAATCAAAATGAGATCGAAGAGTACAGTAATGTCACTAAATATTGCATTGCGTTTTCGGAATATGCCGGAACGGCCATATTGTCGGTGGCACGATTGGCCGGTGCAGGTTATGCGTGGAAATTCGGCAACGTAGATCACGAGTATCACGAAGCAAGCAACCAGGATCGTCAATTGCTCAGAGATTGGCTCGGTATGACCCATGTGTGTCACACATTGTACATGATGAAGATAAAAAATGTAGATGAAAATCCTTCGTGTGATTTTGTCATCGAACTCAACAAGGTTCGGTTTACCGATCTGATGGGGAATGATAAAAACATGCTGTTCGCACAATTCAAGCGCAATAGATTGACTCCGGGAAAGCTGCTTGCCACCGATAAAATGATCATAGCCCACACCGACACAGATGTAAAACAAATTCTGATGAAAGCGAAGCAGAGAGCAATGGGGATGCTCAAGGAATATGTGGAGAGTAGAAAATGGGCCAAAAAGTTGCTAGTGAAAAGTGGACACAAGATGGATAAATCACTCGTAGACCAGATACGAGCCGAGTTGGATGCGAGCAATGGTGACTCTACTTCAATGTGCTACGGAGGATATCACCGGGAGAGAAATCTAAAGGGGGCTGGAGTGTGGACAGTTATAGGCATAGTAGTCCTTATCATATTGGGTGCACTCGCAATCACATTCCGTGACAAAATGATAGCCATGGGTTGATTTATGTCACTCGAATCAGATGTCTTCTCATTTTGTGAATATAATCTGATTTGTTAGCGAGGAGTTGCATTGTTTATTTTCAATTGAAGGCATTTTCGAATAAACATTCGAATACATTCAGATATCTCGACTGAGGATAATCGAAATTGTTTTGAGGAAAAGACTAACCGTGTCGTAGACCTAGAGACCAATCTGTAGATCTTGTAAGGCGTATATTGAGAAAGCGTGACAAAGCACATCGAGTCAGTGATCCAATTGCAATTTGGTAGAGCCATTCAACAGGAGCAAAAAAGCTCGATCCATAGTCCTTTCTCGAAAACTTCAGTAGTGTGGCTAGTTTTACCGTGTGTGGCTGGCTGCAAGTTGTTGAGCTCGATACACATCGGCTATGATGATAGCCGCTCGCCAACATGTGTGTGGCAACTGATAGTGCTAACAGCAGCTATGATTTCGCTAGACTGAGCCAATTGTGCTCGAAACATTATGCACAAATCGACACCATCGAAGAGGCACTGTATTTAATCAAGGGTGTCTCGCACATCTACAGGTCGGATAACGCCGACATTCCGACCGACAAGCACCTGGATCGTTGCAAGAATGAAGCCGATTCTATCACGAGTCTGTTGAAACAGACAATCTCATTCGTGCAGCAATCACACACACACACACTGGTGAGTTAGCACACACAATGCAAGCATGAAAGCGTGTTTGCTACACAGACGAGCAAAGAAACACAGACAGACGCTTGCTATTGATGTTTGCAACTCGCAGGAGGCACCGTCTGGCGCCAGTACAGCAGACTGACGCTAACGTTGCTGTATTGGTTCTACTTGATCGTTTTTCCAACAGTCGGAAGTCAGTACATTTGTATGTAAAGCTGATTATTTCATAATTTCTTGTATTTAACTCAATGTAGATTGAGATGACGAGCTAGTCGTCAAGAAGTGTTCAAAGAGAACGCATCAATAAAATACAATCGATATAAAATCCAATAGAGTCTAGAGTCGATTTTGATGGAGGAAGGTGATTTGTGTCACCCGAAACACATTAATGCCATGATCCAATACGCACGTCAGTATGTACGATCGTGCGACGGAAAATTGAATTCATTGAAACACAAAATCATCGATGGAGAGAAAAGCAAGTTTCTGATACGGTATTCAAGAAATAAGCCTTTTCTGTAAGCCAAATGTGTCGCAAGAATATGATCGATAACTTGAAGGAGGCACAGCGACAAATCGATCCTGACGCTATGAAAGCGTTTTCCCCCCAAAGTCCGATGGGCAACAATGTAGACGCGAATGCAGAGAGTGCACAAAATGATGAGCAGCATATAGTCAGAGCGATAAAAGCCGTCTTTAGCGATATTGATAGCGCTGAAAAATTCATGCCGATGGGAAGACTAACGGGATTCGAAAGGATGGTTCGGCCCACTTTGTCTCTTAACCAGAGAGAGTTGGGCGAGTTTAAGGTCATTTTTAAGCACTGCGAAGCCCTCTCGAAACATTATGAAACCGCCATTCTCTCTGTAGTTCGATTGGCCAGTGTTGGTTATGCGTGGAAATTCGACAATTCTGAATCTGAATATCCCGATGCGAGCGAAGAAGAACGACAATTGTTGCGAGATTGGCTTAAAGTAAGTCAATTCTGTCACGTACTATCATCAGTCGAAGTGAAAGGAATCGTGCGAGATCGTTGTTGAATTGAAATCGATCATTAATCAAGATATAGTTAAGGAAGCTGAATTGTATGCTGTACATTATGCACGCAATCGATTGGCAACTGGCAAATTGAGCGCCAACGAACTGATGATCAAAAATTACGGCGAAAAATCGCGTAGATTACTCTGGAAGCAAATGAGAAGCAAGCTTATGGTGATGCTGAAAAATGAGATGCGAGGGAGCCGGTTCAACATCCGCTTGTTGGGCAGTGCTGATTCGATAGACCAGTCCGTGGCTGAGAAAATTCGAAAAGAATTGGACCTGGGCTCAGGTGATGCCACCTCGTGTAAGAAAAACAATGGGTTCGTCAGCGGGAAAGCAGAAGTGCTTACACTTGCGTTGCTAATTATTGTATGGCTAGTCCTTTATGCTGTCATCAAAGATTTTGCTTTTTTCGGTTGAAGCGGAGCATAAATGAAACCTCTCTAATTTAGCTCCATTAGCTTCATCTGATCACCATGTTCAATGAAAATCTACAATAAACGATGAGAAAATACAGACGGACTTTCAATTGCTTGAATTCATCATCGTTAATGTCTATTGATTCTCACTTACAACTGATTGAATATAATGAAATCGAACGAATCCCATCGAATAAAGCGGATATAATCAGCAAGGCCAATCAGTTCACCACGAGTTGGCAAGATGGCGGGCTGATCAGGGAGTCTTCGAACCAATCCGATCGTCCGTCAGCTGACGGATGGGAGAAAAGCTATGTGCGGTAGAGAGGGCGTAGGGGCAAACAGACAGACACATACACGAGCGAACGAATAAAAGCCTCCCTCCGCTTACTAGGTCAAACAATTACGCCCGAAGTAAAAAGCGTGCGACAGAAAGAAGGCGTGTGGGGCAAGTTGATTCGCGCTTTCGTAGCAGCGAACATCATTAGCTCGAATCGATTCTCTCGACCTACACTGTGCGCTGCACATAATCTGTTTTTAGTTTGTCAATATTTGTTTTCGCTCTTTTTTCCTTTCTGGGAGCAGCTTGTGGCCTTCTCTCTCCCTCCCTCTTTCTTCTCTATCATGCTGCATTGATTGGTTGCAGTGTTTTGGCGTTATCTCTTATCACTTGCCCACTCACTTGATCGTCTGGTAATTGTTGTTGCCCAGCTTATAGCTCTGACTATACTGGTAGTCATGACCATACCAGTTATTGCATCATCACCATTGCATGATGACGATATAGAGTGACACAATCAAGTGCGAGCAAGCGACCAAGCAAGACAAGCGAGAGGCTATTTTCTGTCAAGTTGGTTGCTGGCCAACGTCTGACAGCACTCTTGTCCCCTCTGTTTTGTGCACACAAGCTAGAGGTCAGCCAGCGAGCAGCATATATTGTTCAATTGGGATTCGGCCTCACAAGCACGCACGCACGCGCAATTTTGTACGAAACATTGTGTGAAAAGTAATTCAACTCGCAAGTGAACTAGCGATCAATCATCGCTCGTCCAAAATCACACCCACCGAGCATTCACACTAGTGACAATGTCAGCAGCAACGGCAATAGTAAGCAACGAACCGGTGAGCAAAACTCAAACCGGAAGTTTCTTGCCACCAACCGAAACCAGAGATGTTCCGTTTTGCCGCACAAAAGTTGCTGTTGTTCCCAGACACGCCCACCTCGTTCAAGTCCATTCTCAGTTTGCCAAGTTTGTGCACATGTTTGCTCGGTTCGCGTAAGTGTCGCACGTGCTGTCGGTTGTTGTGCACTTGCTGTCATTCCTGCTGCTGCTACCGTTGACGTCGTTGTGCAGTGGCAGTGAGCGTTGGTGGGGGCAAAAGCTCATTTCCGGTTCGCTTGCGCTCGATTGGCTCGGTTTGTTCTGCCTCGTGTCGTGCAGTGCGCGGTGGTTTTTTTTTCACCAATGCTTTTCCCTCCCCCTTATTCTATCTCTCGTGTGTCGCGAGTGATATCGCTAGATATGCGCCACTCGTTGGTTTCTTTTTGTGTCAGCCAATGTTCTGGTTGTTGCGGTCTATGCACGGCGCGTGTGCATAGGGCGTTCAGTGAGCACTGCAGCTACGCGCCCTCTTCTTATTCTCATTCAAATCTGCTTGAAGCTCATTGTCGTTGCAACTAACTGTAGTCTTGCGTTGGCTCGCAATTCACGAAAGCCGCAGCTTGGAGTTTTCAGTAACACCAAAACGTTTTTAACGCATGTTTTCGTTTGTTTACACTCATTCGCTCGTTGTTGTCACGCCTCCATTGTTCGCGATCAGCAATCATAGTGAACGACGAGCAATGGCTGGCGCTAAGAATAGTCCGGAGTTTTCGGTGAAACGACCACACCCACCATTAATCTTTAATCTCCTTCCTGGCCCTGACTCTCTCTCTCTCTCCTTATTCGCGCCCCTTTCTTTTGACTTAGCTTTGCTTGAGGCAAAGATAGGGGCGCGAAAAGAGTTTTGTAAATAAGTTAGATACTAATTTTGTCCGTTTAACACTTTGTTGATTATGGTTTTGTATGGTTTATGATGCTATAATCATCTTAACAACCTAACTGAATATTGTCGCTGTGCTAAGCTAAGGACTCAATGTTGAGAGCGATCATTTTCGCCATCTTCTTTGTTGTTTATGACTCTGTGGGCGTCTGGTCCTATCATCCCACTCTCAAGCTTACTACCAGCGAGATCGATCACATTTGCTGCTGGTGAGGTTCGCAATCGTTCAGCAAGTGAATTATTAAGTAGTGAAACGCATTCGAACAGAACAAGCAATGAACGAGTCCCAGTCATGGGGATATACAGGGAGTTCAAGTTTGAAAAACTCAATTTTTAATCTTTTATTTAAGAAACTGATTCGTTTTTGTGTTCATCTATACATTCTCTATATGCCTAGGCCTCCTATGTTCACTATTAAGATATGCAGCATATATTGCCATGATTCAAACACTTTCAAGATATTATCAATGAGAAGTTAGCTAAAACCAAAGAGATCAAGTAAATTGGCATCAGGACTCTTCACTGAAATGTCAACTTCACTGATAAAGTTGATTGGGTGACTCAACTCACGTAATCGACAGTTGAGTTTTTCCTCAGTGTGTCTTGGCGCTACATCATAATGATATATTATGAATGAAACATTCAGTACAGTTGACACAGAAGAAATGCAGCAACAGAGCGTGTGTCGTCACAGCCGTCAGCTGTTGTCTATCTTTAGATCTTGTTTTGGTAGTGGAATGGTTCTCAGTTGCGCTGTCTGGTGGTGATTTAGAATACTCGTAATACATAGCTTAGAAACATTGGCCTTAGCTCGTGGCAACGTGTTCAAGGCGACGTGACAGATGACAGCAGTGGGAGATGAACGAATGTAAAAGATAATGCTACAGCGAGAAAATTTCCAATTTAGTTGATGAAAATAGAATCACAAGCATCAATTTTCAGAGTTAACTAGCTTACGCTAGTTGAATTGCTTGATTGTGTTCAATATTGTGCAATATTTTATGATATTGTAATGTACCTTTGATGCATATCAGTATTCAATTATGATTCACAATTTGTCTGCGTGTGTGTGTGTACAAGTTGAAGCTTATCAATTTGCATGATCGTGATAGTTGCGCAAAGACGCGCCTACGACAGCAGCTGTGCTTATTCAGAAGACGGGTGAAACATCGGCGTTTTAATACACGTACGTAGTCTGGATGGCTGGCTTGCTGGTTGGTTAAATATGGCCACTTGATTGCGACACTGTTGGCTCATTCTTGTGTGAACCATGAGTTAGTAGTAGAATTCTTAACTTCGTAGCTTGAGCATCTCTCATAATCCTTTTAGTTGCGAAAAATATTTTCGAGAAAATGTTCTAAACTTAATAATGAATGTGTTTAGCCATAATCAAGCCTGCTCGCCTACACTGACGCACGTCATCACACGTGCAAACGCTGACTAACGAACGGATGAATGAATAGTTATTAACATCTGGTGCCAACAGCATCCGGTGCATCGTGATCGTCGTCGTCCGTGTCATTATTATTATTATTATTATTTGCTGCACTTGTCTCTTATTCTCATGTCTACCATGTGTTTTACACATGCCAATGAATATCAAGCTTCGAATCTCTGCGAGCTAGCTTATCGTGTAAAAATTCGTTGGTAGGGAAAATTCGAGAGGCAAAAAAGTGGGCAAAATTTACTTGCACGCTTTCAAATAATCGCCAGCATGAGGCCAGCCAGACAGCCAACTTGCAAATTAATGATCGTCGTCGTGATCGTCGTCATTCGACTTGGCCAACAAGCAACAACAAAAATCACTGCAAACAGAACTCAAACCAACGGCAAACTAACGGTGCTAATAAATGTTGCACGTGTTTGCACGTTTAAGCTGGCTAGTGAACAGCTAGGAGCGTCTAGCTCGCACACGGAGACGGCTCGATGAGGCCTGACAGCTCTTATGTGCCGGGAATGAATACGGTACAAAAAAGTAGGCGTGTCAAGCGCATAAACCACTCTTTCGGTAGCAGCAGCAGCAACTAAAGTAAAGAGCGAGCGAGACAAGAAACCACAACCAAATCACACAAGCCGCAATCATCAGTGACTGGTCTTCTCAGCCAGCTGACTGGCGCTAGTCACTAACGGAGTGTCGAAAAAGCAAGTGCTAGTAAAAGTGCAAGAAATTTGCATAATGGACTCTCGTTGTTTGTTGCTTGAGCAATGTTAGAGCGCTCAAAGAACGAATGAACGAGCGCATGGACTCACGATAGAGCAAACGAATGGGTGTTAGCAAGCTGGGCAAGAAAATCGTTGATTGAGCGCAGTTTTGCTTTCGTTGTTGTTGTTGTTACTGATGTGGTTGTTGCTGTTGCTGATTTGAGGCGTGTCGCGTACGTTACACGTGAAAAAGAGCGGCCCCAATTCAATTGAATCGAATGAAATCGAATCGAATTGAGTGAAAAAGAAAAGTGCCAACATTCGCATTCACGAACCATCACGAATCACGAATGCCGAGCAGGAAAAGAAATAAATGCCTTTATTGGCTTCCTTATTGCCGATTGTTGTTGTTGTTGCTGTTGCTGCTGCTGCTTTGTTCGTGCATTCGCAATTGGAATTATTATTTGCGCTCGCTCTCACAGCTTAAGATTCAACTTAAGCTAACGATTCCTTCAAGTCTAACGATCGCTTTTTTTCTCTGAAACATTCTCTGTGTTTCGATCGATAAGAGAAGTTTAAGGAAGTCAGTTGAGCCGGTCAAAGAAGAGGAGAAAGAGGTGCTTCCCACTAAACTACTGTCTGTGTGTAAATTTAAATGTCTGTCTCTGGCTTATATTTTCGGCATTTCATTAGAATGACAGAATTGCTCGTCAAGATGCAAAAAGAGGCACAGATGGTTGGTAATTGAGTCGCAAATAAAACTCGACTTTGCTTCATATTCATTGATCATTGATTGTCGGATGCTTGGTCAAACTTGACTAGACGTGTAAAGAGCCTCCTCCGTTCGAGCCAGTTGTGCGAACCAACAATATGCTAGTGATCGTGATCAAGTTAGCTGGCATCAGTTGGTGGCGTGGAGAGATGCGTCCACTTCCGGCTGATAGCAATATCCACAACGAGGCTTGACAGCAACAACTGCTTAGATAGCCAGTTATCAGCACGATAGCCAGAAGCAGATGACGATGAGATAGAAAGAAAGACAGCCTATTCGAAGTATGAAATAAACTAAACGATGCCTGAGGTGCCGATTAGTGTTTGGTGTATGTGAGTGTGTGTGTGTGTGTTTGAAAAGCGAACGCCATCACAAATCGCATCACATTGTGTGAGATGATTGCATCGCATTTCGAACGAATGCACTTGCCGTAAAGTAGATTCGATCGCACAGTAGTTGATAGGCGACGAAAAACTGGGAGAACTATGGGTTTAGTTTAGTTCTCGATATTGAGGCCACATGACGTTAGCGATTTTGGTTGGTCCTCCCTCTATCTCACATAGTTTGGGTTTTGCCTCAAATATTCGTTCGGCCGTTTGCTTTGTGTGTACATGTGTATGTGTGGCCCCAGGCTATTAGATAATAATAATAATAACCTGTTCGAACGAGAAACTAACTGACCGCATCTATTCCTCCTTTATCCACAACCGACACCGACACCAACACCAACATCACCTAAAACCTCACTGACTACACAACGCACCGCAAACCTGGTATACATGCACATACACTTGCTCTCTGTATCTGTTGTGTTTATGTCTGGACTATTGCCCCTCGCCCTGGAACAACGAATCGGGCCATTCACTAACACCACACATTTTGATGCCCCGACCATTTTCGAATTCGGTTCGATTCGAAAATGGACGATCACAACGAATGAAATCAAAACTTGTTTCGTTATTCTCCTCGTTTTGCTGGTTGAACGAAAACTAATTCGCCTACGAACGAACGAAAAAAACATATTTCAAACAATTTCCGGCGAATCAACGAACGAACGGACGGCCACTGAACTCCAAAAACGAACACTGAAATGAAACTAACAGCCGCCATAAGCTACACGGCTGTGATAAACACGCGTGTTGCCTTACCGTGTGATATATCGGCGCCCAGTAGCGACGATTCGGTGGCGCTCGTGCTCTGGTACAAAGATGACTCATTATCGCCTATATACACGCTCGACGCGCGCAAAGGTAAGTGCCTACACACTCACATTTTAGAAACTGCATGGCGAAACTATCTCTGGCGATAGTCGCTAGCCTTTGCAACTTTAAGATATCAATCGCGCGAGTCACGACTCAATCGACGACGCAATTGCGAGGACCGACAACAATTGCTTGGAATTGAGGAGCAAACAATGTGTGTTATGCAACAATGCGTAACCACCATTGCTAGCATGCGGTCAAATGTTAATGAAAGCATTGACAGTCTTACTCCAGACACGCATTTTGCCTGTGGAAACATTATTTGCATTATTTGTGTTCTCGCGACGATATTTGCATTTGCCGTTAATATCGATTGCAATTGTTATTGTTATTGCTGTGGCCGCAACTGTGACTATTACCTTGGCTTGTGACAGCAGATTGTTGCTGCAGATAAACATTCGACGAAATTATCGACGATCTGATGGCACGCTATGACAATGTTTGTGTGTTGACCAAAGACAAGTTCACATATTTGTAATATCATGTTGTTTTGTCATTCACAAGTCATGCATTTGAATGCACTGAATGAGTCATTGAACACACTCAGTCACAGAGAACTAGCACAGCAAGAATAGCCAGCAAGTTGCGAGTAACATATAGCAAATAGCAAATTTAGCCAGCAAGTAGCGAGAAGAAGCAAAAAGCAGAAGAAGCGTTCTTTCTTACATTTATCACGCAAAGCCTCCACTACAGGCTGTAGTCTACACGCACAACATCTTGTGCACCACTTAACTGTGTGTGCGTGTGTGTGGCTCGCACTAACACGTGCCAATGCAAGCTACATGCACGTGTATCGATGATAATCGATGATACGCACCACAACGATCGGCTTACTTCTAAAGCTGCTGTCTCCGAAGCATCATACACGCACTCACACAAAGAGGGCTTACGAGAGAGAACAACGAAAGATTGCGTTGCTCGATGCGGATACACGAATTATGGCGTAATAGTTTGGAGCTGCACAGTTGCTAAACCTACGACCTGTAGTTGCTAGCAGCTAGCGAACAAAAAGTGTCGCCCCAAAATGCACGAATGCAAAAATAAGCGCCAGCATGTTATGCCGCTAAGTAACGTTGCCTCGTGCAGTTACGTGAGCCACGTTCGCCTGAATAGCATCTAATAGCTTGACTAGTAGCTCTGCCGACCGAATGTTTGCTTCACAATGAATTGCCGTACGAATGTTTGTGATTCGGAATCAAACAAACAATTTTGGTATTGTGCGATGCCATGCTAAGAGTAGTGCGCAGTTAACAATTGAAAACACACACTCGCACAGTTCGTTTTGCTCACAAACGTTAGGTGATAGGGATGGGGGAGACGGGAAGGGAGAAGGCGAAAACGATCGAACAAAACACTACACGACTATAGACGCACGTACAGTGCAGTGAGTGGCAGTCTATGCGAATCTATGGCTATTACGACATCAGGTATTGCAATCAGATGCTTGCCACAGCTTTCGCTTACGTGGCTTTGGCACTGGCTCTGGCTCACGTTGGTGGTCAATTGATGCCCACACACACACGACCGACAACTGGCGCCAATAGCTGAACAGTCGTCAGTTCAGTAATGCAGTTGTGCAGTTGTGCAGTGGTTCGGCCCCAACAAGCAAGCTATTGGGCGCTAGAACAAGCCGCAGTAAGAGCAGCGGGTGCTGTAACCGGCCTAACAGTAGCTATTGGTAGTTGACAGTAGTGCACTGTGAGCGTCTAAGCATGTCAGTTGTAGGCGTGGCCACTAATGATGCACACACACCGGGCAACCAACATCAACTGGCAACTATCAGCCAGCAACTAGCAGATAGAAAAGAGCAAATGGCGAGCAACAAACGACTGACGTTGCGTCCGTTAAACTCACAATGCTCGCTTTTTGTGTTGCTGTGCAAACCAAGGTTTGGCAAAGCAAAATAGAGACGCGTACAACAGCAGCAATACGAACGGTGAAAATGAAAGTGAAAGCACCTGGCGCACTTGCCACTTGCAAGAATAACGTGGGACAACAACATACGCCAAACTAACGAGCCAATGTGTACGCAAGTATGAGCGTGTCTTTCTTTCATTCTCTATCGCGCGTATACTTCGATCATTGCACGATGCCCCATCATTGCGTCACTTTCCCATCGGCTAGCTTATTCACTTGAGCTGCCAAAGTTCACTCAATGACTCGCTAGCTTGCCAAAGCTCACTTGGCCAGCTCACTTGCAATAGCTCGCTAGCTCGCCAGCTGGTCGAGTGGCCGACTGACAAGCTAGCCAAGTAATAACGAGCCAATGTGAGCATTAGCATTATGTGGGCGAGCTGCTAGTTAATATTAATTACTCAGGCCGAGCACGTGCAATGGCACTAGCAGTCATAGCACAGCATACAAATTCAACGTTGAGCTCGCTGCTTTGTTGGCTCGTCCGTGAATCGCGACTCGAGGTGAGCGAACAAAACTTTGAGGGTTTGCTCGCTCAATTGCCTGCCTGCCTGCATGTCTGCCAGCAGGCCATCGTCGGCCCTCAAATCTTACTGTATCTTGTTGTACGATTGCACAACGCAACAGAGAAGAAGTGCGGGAACAGAACAAACCGACTGCTGACGACTGAATGTGATTGAATGAAGCTCTAAACTTGAAGCTCCGAGCCTTCAAGCTCTAAGAGAGATTTTTTCGTTGATGTGCTTGCAACACCTTGGTCTGGTGTGTGCGTCTTGATGCTGCCTTGATTGTGCTTTGATTGTGGCTTACATGAAACCTCAGTCTGAGGCGAACAACCTCTCGCTTAGAATGCCACTTTTAATGATATGCAAGAGAGTAATACGAGCATTGTTGTTGCACACCAGTATTATCGCAATACAGTGAGTGCTCTCTTAACTTTCTTTTTGTTAGAGCTCTATGATACTGGATGAACTGAATAAATGAATGAAGAAAAAAAGCAAGCAAGCCATTATGTAATCTTGTATGCTCTTATAGGCGTTCATTCTCATCTTTCATGTTCTTAACTATTTGCTAACCTTTCTTCAATATTTCCATGCTTATTTAATACTCATCTCCTCTGCTCTGGACACACAAACACACAACTGCATCACAACAACAGCAGGAACTATAGGTCGAGCCAAGATAATTGTTGGTGATTTGTTAACAGGTGAGCTTTTTAATATGTGCATTAGAAAAAGACTATCTCGTCTCATCGACATCTCGAGCTCGGTCATAATATCATCAGCCGTAATACTCAAATTATTGGCCGTTCATAAAACTAATACACCTTTTCTCACTTATTGATGACGACCTATCATGCAAACTATCTTACCTGAAGAACGTGCCAATTTTGAGTGGACCACGAGCTCGCCAGCGCGACTTGTGATTGACCCGGTGAGAACACACGACGCCGGTGACTATCGATGTCGTGTCGATTTTCGCAAAGGTCGCACAGTGAACACCATCATTACCTTGCACGTTGTGGGTGAGTGTCGACTTGCACTTAAATTCCTCTACTTTCTCTGCTTTTCGTTCTTTGCTTCAGATTGCTGACGGTTAACATGTGTTCCATGTAATTCCAACTCAATATCAACCAATCGCCTCGACAATCGATCTTGACATCGCCAGTGCCCCCGACCAATGTGAGCATCGAGGACGCTAACGGACACAAATTGCGCGCATTAATTGGTCCATACAACGAGGGCCAACAATTGCAGCTGATATGCACTTGTCACGGTGGTAAACCGCGGCCCACGCTAACGTGGAGTCGTGACTTTGTCATGATTGACGACACATTCACCTATTACGACAATGAACGTGAGTACTCGTGATTGCTCTAATCATTTGATCGCAACTCGTTAGTTATTCTATTAGTTTTGAAGATTATCATCCAACTGACGATCATGCCATTTTTGCCGCAATGTTCGACCGCGTGTTTTTATTTCGTGCACGACGTCAACTTTACACAATCAACTTGTTGTTACTGCTGTTGATTTTGTGAGAAGTGACCGTCAACGAGTTGCTGGTGACATCTTTGTCGCGTACACACTTGTTGTCGGTGTTCACATGCCAAGCGAGTAACAACAACATGACCAGCGCCTTGTCCACGTCCATAACATTAGATCTCAATTGTAAGTCACTTTAAAAACCTTTATTCCTTGCAAGCAATTTGTCTACAATAATCATATCTTTAACAAGCAATTAAATCGATGATAAATTCAAATTTCCAACAACAACAATCGACATCAAACATTCAATACCGACAATAGTAAAACCGAATGTTGTGAATATCAAGCAATTGACTAGCTCACTTTTGGTTGGCCATGAGGCCACGTTCGAGTGCACGGCGTTCGGATCGCGTCCGCACGCCACCGTCCATTGGCAATTAGACGGCGTTCGATTTGAGCCGCCCACCAGCAGTAAGTTTTCGTTGCTTCTCATTCATACAGCATGCATACAAACCACGAGCATGCTCACTCGAGCTTCTCGAACCTCCTTACTTTTCTAAATCTAATCTTTTTCGCTAATCTAATTAACAACACTATGCTTTTCCATTCCTCTCCATTCACTCGATGCTTGATATGATAATCAGTGGAACAACACAGCGTGTCCCGTTTAACGTTGATGATGGAACGCAAATACAATCGCAAATCATTGGTGTGTGCGGCCGAGAATCCGCGCATAGCGCACTCGGCCACCACAGAATCCTTACAGCTCGATGTTCACTGTGAGTCTGCACTTTTAATTATTTTTGTTTACTTTTTTTGTCACTTCTCAAGTCTCTTCTACAAGTTTTTCACATCGTCTGCCTTCAAATGGACTGTATCGAATGTAATCATATTGAATCATATTTGATTGGTTGTCGAACTATTGTTAATCAGATATTGCTCTAATCATTTATATTTGGCGCCAAAGTAGCAAGCATACAATGTGAATCGTGTTCGCCCCATCCATCCTTGAACGACTGATGAGCAACGACATTCTTGACTCTTGAACGAATCGAGCGACCGGCGAACTGGCGAAGAAGTAGTCAAGACCGTTCGTATGTCGTGTACTCATCGAATATCGGTCGTCCAATTTGTCACCCGCATCGTCGCCGCGGACAAAATGGGCGCGCGCACATTTAGTGTAGACCTTCATTCACTTGTCGCTTGTCGGCCACTAACAATGGGATTTGTTTCGACGGGACAAACAACAAAAATGATAAGATCTGCTCGTGTGTGTGGTTCGACAAGTGGCGCGTTGAGATGTTTCTTTGCGTCTTTAGCTTCTTCTCTTTCTTCCCTCTCTCTTCTTCTTCTTTCACATCACTCGGTGGCACTTTTTCGTATTCGACTTTTGCTCGCTTGTTTGCCTCTCAGACTGCTTATGTTCGAGCTCGTGCTCGAGCTCTAGTAGCTTTGCTTCGGCTCCTGTATCGTTCGGAGCTCAAGTGAGTACATGCACATGCACACAAACGAAGACACAGATAGACAGAACGACAGACTTGGTTCCCGCGGGACCTCAGACCTTCTGCATTCAGTCCTTCTTTTTGCACGAGCTTGCTGGATCGCTCTCTCGTTCGCTTGCTCGCTAGATCTCTTGCATGCTCACGAAAAGAATGGCCCGAGAAGACATCCTTGCGTATCGTGACTTCTCACGATCTCAGTATCGATACAGTGCGAATCGATACGAATTCGATACGAAAAAACTAAGCGCCTGAGAGGATCAGAAGCTAAGAAGCCAAGAACGCTTGCTCGACAAAGAGGGAAAAAGAGAAAGAGATCGCCAACAATCGATAGCCAATTGATCGATTGTTGACTCTCACTTCCGGCTCACCAGTTATTCCCCTCTCGAGCAGTCCTATTCATCGCTCTGTTATTCGTGTGTATCTTTTCGTAGCAGACGCGTTTCATTTCTTATTTCTTGCGTTGTTCTATCTGTCTGCCTGTCTGTCAATAGTTCGTTTCTTCTTTCGTGCTTCATGTCATTTCTTGTCGCTGTTGTTTGCCACTTACTTTTTGCCTCCATTCTATTTGTCTAGTTTGTCGCGGCTATCTATTTGTCGACGAATCTACGAGTGTAAGTGTACAAGGTATGCGAGTTTATGTGCGCCATCTATATGATGAAACCACAATCAACGACGCAGTACATCAAAACACACTCGGATTAACGAATGACTGAACTGAGTGAATGGCAAATGTTCAACGCTCTATGTTCTAGCTAGTCGTGGCTATAGCCTTAGCTATGCCGAGCTAACATCTCCCTCTCTTCCTCTCTAAATAATGCTCGAATAGTGCTTAGACATAACACACAAACAGTGCAGTCTCTGATATCGTGTGCGTGTGTATCTGCTAAATAGAATCTGTGTGCCTGTGTTTATATCACATAGATTGGCCCCAATCATTCAATCCTAATCGAACTTAACACACATTGTGCCGCTTACAGCATTCTTCTTCTGTGCTTTCTGTACAGCATTCTTTGCTTATGTGCCTCCTTGTTACACACATTGCACGATGCAATGCTACTTTTGTCGAACTCTTACGAACAACTTTGCTTTGTGGGAAACCCTCGCACAATAGAATTGCAGCAAAGAAGTAGTACGCGAACAAACGAGCTAATGCCAAGTCTATTTGCTGCATTAACAACAACAACAAACCATAATCCGTCGATGTCGATGCTGCTGTCGCTTTTGTCGGCTCACGAACACGAACAGGCAACTCGATCTCAGAAAGAGACGAATCGGATTTATTGGTTAAAATGTGGGCGTGGCCATGAGAGGAAACCAGTTAACCTGTGTGCCCTCAACGTTTGTTACGCGAGGCAAGACCTAGCAATGGCGTGGGAACTCACACGACGAGCAAACCGACTGGTCGGTTGTCTCGATGGCAGGATGGTTGGATTGTTGTAGTAGTTTGAGGTATATCGCGCAGCAAAGGCGGCATATCGAGCAGTGGGCGGGCTAACCATCGGGGGGGGGGGGGCAACAACTGGCGCCAAAGAATGAGTAAGGGCACGGCAAGCAGAGAATGAAAGAGGGCAGGAGTGGTAACGGCGGTGGTGGAAGCTGAAAGTAGAACAGGCAACCAATCGATCATCGAAACAAACTTGAGGCCAGCCAAACTTTATTATTGCTAGCTGGCTCTCTTCTACTTTCTTTCATTTCTAGCTCATAACTAGCTGGCTAGGGTTGGCCAACTAGATAGCCAGAGATACATTGTGAGTCGAGTGAATGAGTTTGGCCAACAATTACTTTGGGTAGCCGATTATCTTGATGTACACACTCAGGCACACACACTTACACACGCAAGACTCATGAAGACTGACGACGAATCTCGACGAATGTCTCGAGTCTCACTTGGCGCAGATGAATCTGGGCACCGCATCACACGTGCTTGTGAGTGAATGAGTGAGTGAGTGCGTTGGTTCATTTCAAGTCTAGACACCCGCACGCAGGCTTAACACAAAAATTCGTGAAAAGGATCGTGAGGGTCAGAAGAGCGATAATGCTAGAGTGAAAGCACACTCATCAGATCTCACTAACCACTAACAGATCGGCTGATCACACACACACCCGATCAGCAGTGAAGTTGAACTGTGCAACAACATGAGCTGTAGATCAAACGACGCGATCGTTGAATCACGACACATGCACTCACTAGCATCATCATGTCGCTCACTCCTTAGCTTGTACGTTGTACCTAAGCTTTCTTTCTCGTATGTTATTATTCTAACTAGAGCTTACACTCTATGACATGTCATATTGCAGTGTGTGTTGTGTTGCAACATCGATGCAATCGATGAAAAACAATTGGTCGCGCGTTTGAATTGCGCGTCCGGTTCGCGCTCGAATGAAATCTTTGGTGTCTCTCTGCATCAGAGCTGATCAATTTAGGTCATCGATTCAATGCTTAACCAATCGGCATTATCTTCATCCATAAAATGTCTATAGAGACTAATTAATTCTCAATATGTTTTTACATTTTCACTACCCTGACACACCTGATCCTTACTGACGTTCCTGGTGTGAACAATTTGTCAACAATGTAAATTCGTTAACATCGTTTGTTGTCGCTTGTGACAAACGAATTATAGACGCACCTCAAGTGACTGCACAATTGGAGCCTGATAACAGTAATGGTAACAGTAATAATAATAATAATAATAAAAACATTGGTGATATTGGAGTGAATGAGAGCGATAGCAACGATCAAATTGTCAATCGTTCGTCCAATGAAATCGTTCAAGAAGGCAACGACGTGCAGCTCACCTGCAAAGTGGACGCCAATCCGCCGTCCGTTCGTCCTGTGGTTTGGCGCCACCAAGGTCACTTGATAAGCGCCACTCAATTCAACTCTAACAATAATAATAACAACAATGGCGCACAAAACCAGCGAGCTAACATGGATCATTCAGTGTGGCAACCTGCGGCGCACGGCACATATTTAATGACGCCCGCCAATGCCACGACACTTGTAATGCAACGGATCAATCGATTACAAGAGGGTAATTACGAATGTGAGGCCAGTAATTCGCACGGTGTCAATACCA
Organism: Fragariocoptes setiger; assembly: GCA_019968535.1. Classification (NCBI taxonomy): domain Eukaryota; kingdom Metazoa; phylum Arthropoda; class Arachnida; order Trombidiformes; family Phytoptidae; genus Fragariocoptes; species Fragariocoptes setiger. Next base: position 21,795 of record JAIFTH010000103.1, on the reverse strand, counting down.
GCAATTCGGTGTACGTGCGTGTACGCCATGCACCTGTGTGTGTTCATGCCGACACAATGTAAGTCATAATAATACAATCTTGCTTATTCTGTGCTATTGCTCATTGTTGACCAGCACAATACCACAGATCTACTAGATCAATATAATCTAATCAACTATTACGCTCCGCTTATCGTACGTCCACTAATTTCGTCGTACTCATGCTGTTATTATTAGATTGGTTTATGGTGCCGAGCGACACTCAACTCTCGACATTGAATGCCGTGTGCTGGCCGACCCACGTCCTCAAGATTCCACCACTGCGTTCTTGTGGTACTTCCGTCCCATTGTGGCGCCGGCCAATAATCAAGCCCGAACAGGTGCACCACAATTGATCGAATCGCAAGGCAGCCAAATTCTGAGATTCCAAGTGAACGATGAGCGCCAATTTGGCCAGCTCGAGTGTTTGTCAAAAAATTCCATTGGCCTGCAACAGCGACCGTGTCGCTTCGAGATTCGTCCACCAGGTAAGTCGAGTTTGAGTGAGAGAAGTCAACAATTACAACAATTGTTGACCATTCAGTGTAAAACCATTCAGCAATCGATTAGCTAACTACTCTACTCGTACCCTAACTATCAATCAAATTTTGATTACAGAGAGACCGGAAATGCGCCATGAATGCCGCATAGTGCAAACGGGCAAAACTACACTAGTTGTACGTTGCTGGTTGCCTCATTCTGTTGCCGGAGTCGCAAGTGACAGCAGCGGCGGTGTCTCAAGCGCGGTTGGTGGTTCACTTACGTCGCGAACACTTACCGATGCGGGATGGCCAGAGTTACAGTCAAGCGGGCGAGCAAGTGATGCGAAAAGTGTCGAACATGATAATGTTGATCTGACACACAAAATGGCGACATCTCAATCTCACTTTACGTTAAATAATAGTAATAAGCGACGCATTGTGTGGCCGCCAACGTGGATCGTCTGTGAGGTCTACGAGCATACGTCACGCCGTCTGGTGGCCAATGTAACAAGTACTTACGTCAACAGCCTCGATAACAACAGCAACAACAACAATAACAGTTCGTCAGGCCAACAAATGCCTATCGGAACAGAGCAATCGATATCGATATCGATGCCCGATTACGGTCTGCACAATGCACATACATCGACCAATAATGACGATCAATCTGTCACTTTGAGCATCGCCGATTTAGAGCCCAACTCGGCGTATGCGCTCCAATTGTACACACGTAGCTCGTACGATCGCAGTGACGCGCACGTCTGGTTGACCGCCAACACACTTCCGTTCGATTTGAACTCCCCCAATTTGCTCAGCTCGAATAGTGCGCCCAATAAAGGACCCAATTCGGCGCATACACGTAGCGCTGCTGCTGGCGATGCACCGTCGCCGCAATTGATGATGGGCGTGGCTAGCACCAGCTCCTCCAGCGGCAACAACGGAAGCGGTGCCGACAATCAACATTATCGAGCTGACAGCAACACCGAGCCGATGACAGCCGAACAGAAACAGCAGCATCAGCATCAGCTTGAGCACGAGCATGAACAACTGGCTGCGGCCAATGGTCGGCCCACCAACATTCGCGAGGCTCTGCTGTCGTATGTTAGCTCGCAACCGATTCTGGTGATTGTGAGCGCGAGCGCTGCGTTCATGGTGGCCATTGTGGCGCTAGTAGGACCGGGCGTGGCACTCGTTCGATTACTAAATCGGCGACCCCGACATCGCATCAACCGCGACGACGACACACGACAGGCAGCGAATGCAAAATCATTAAGCAGCTCCAACTCATCATCCACCAATTATTCAACCACAACCAATGGCACCAATGAATTGTCCATGAACAATGCCAACGGAACTGCTAACAGAAATGTCAACACATTGGACACTGGTTCGCCACCCATCACCACCTCAACCGGTTCGAACAATTCATCATCTGACAACGGATGCTCGGGCTCACAGCTCGCTCTGTGTCAAAGTGCCAATCACTCAGTGGATAAGAACAATCACGTTGTTAGTGGTTCGATGAAACGAAATAATTCTACGTATCGACGTCAGACAGCTCAGCGAGGTCAGACTCACACGATTGCCACCATCGCATCGTCTTTGGCCTCACATCATCAACATCATCATCATCAGCATCAACACCATAATCGTCGACCGAGTGTCGATTATCAGACTGATAATGATCACATGTCGCACTTGGCGGGGATCGGAACAAAGTCTGGATATTTGTCCGATATTCAATCGAACAATCATAACGATATCGATGTTGATGATCATAATTACAACAACAGTGCCGACGCATTGACGCTCGAATATTCGTTGGCCACTCAAGAATTGTGTCCTAACGATTCTATTGCCCCGATTGATCACTCAGCTCAACTGTGTAAACTCGAACCCATGGCTTTGTTGAGTGCACCTGTTGCTACTTACGCACCCGACACGCGCCTGTTATCGTTCGATGCTTCAATGTGTGGTGATTTGAGCACCTTAAATAGCAGCAGTAGTAACTACGCAAGCAGGCAGCAACCGCAGTCAATGTGTCGCAGTCAAAGCAGCTACAGTGCGGCAACTTTGGGTCCAACACATTCGTCACAGCAAATGAGCACAATTAACATGACCAATTTTGGCACTAATAGCAAACGCCAACGTGGCCACGCCCAACGACGCGCGAATCAACAAATGTACGGCCCAACAACAAAAGCAGCAGCAGGTGCAATAGAGCAGCATTATAATGATGATGGGTTGCATTTTGGTACGCACCAATTTACGATGGCCACAACTCAATCAGGTGTACAATACCAGCCACACTGGCAGGTGGGACACAACAATGTGGGACACTTCGGTTTATATTCGGCTCCATTGAGGGTGAAGAACAGCCACACAACTCTGGACTTGGAATCACACACTTTGTTGAATGACAACACCGTGACCACTGTGGGTGACATTTATCGTCCTATGTGTGTCAACAGCAGTAGCAGCTGTAGCAGCAACAGCAACAACAACAACAACAACAAACTCAAAACAGTCGAAGCACCAGCCAATCCAAAACAACAATCGATACCGGTGACGAACGGCGGCAGCCAAGAGGAGTCGGTTACATCGTCGGTGGGCTCGTCGTCATGTTACTCGCGTGGAACATTGTCATCGACAACGCCGCGTTCGTTGATGCCGTGCACATTGCACACACACGTCCAACAACACCCACAGCCACATCATATCGAGCGCATTGAGGAGCGCAACAGATTGGCCAGCGATCAAACATTGACAGGTGCATTGCCGAATAGCACAGACGACGAAGACGATGATGAAGCAATTAATGCACTCAATGATAACCATCGACGTCATTCATATCAAAATCAGCACGTGGCGTTGCAGGTGCACTTGCTCGAACCACAACATCGGTCGCCAGGTGGTGCAAGCGCCGAACTGTCACCTGGTTCCCGATTGGACGCACTAACTTCGTCTGGTATTTGCCATCATCAGCAGCAGCCGCAGCAACACGATTATCAGTCCCACTGTTACACATCGTTGTTGGGCAACAACCACAACAGCACTGTTCCAGGCGATTATCCTACGTTTCAAACAATGTCGTCAGCGTCGTTGTCGTCATCAGTGTCAACTTCGTCAACGGCCGGCCAACCAATGACACAAAACAATTGTCGCGCCACACCGACGTGCAACGAGAACACTCTGTCGCTCACCACCACAACGACGGCGCCCACAACCACTAGCGGTATCGTAGTGACAGGTGTCAGTCCCACTACACAAATGCAACACGCCGACACGGATGATTCAACCGGAAACGACGAAGGTGACTAATCCATCTAATCTTACAACCACCACTATCGTTTGATTCTCGATCAGTCAATACTGATACCAAATAAAGGCTATTTTCTATCCAAAACAGGTGAAGAACACTTACTTAATGCCAGTGACAACTCAAATAACAAGCTCGCAGTCGTTGCAGGTGATTCACAGCATTCACAAGAATGTCCTTACTCGTTGTATGGCACGGCTAGTGTCAGTTTGGACAAAAATGGACGCAACAGCGTAAATATTAAGGGCAACACATTTTCACGCGCTCCCACAACCAGTGCGTCGTCTAACAACACTGTTCGACAGGTACATTTTGAGCTTGATAATCCTACCAATGGAATGAAGGATAAGGATAATTCCAGTAACAAATTTGAAGCCTTTTGACGAGCAAATTGGAGGCCTCTGCCTCATTGAGAATCCATTCTTCATCCAAAGGAATGCCACGCCTCAAGCCGAGAGGTCGTCCGAAATGAATCACTGACAGTCGATATGGACTGAAATTGTGTGTGAAACTGTGACCAATTGTATAACTTCTAATCAACTTTTGTGAAAATAAAATCGTCCGTCCAGCACGATCGGCAATGCCTGTTTGGTATTCAAACGGTCATAAGTCATCAGAATTGCTTAGCTCTATACTTAATCTCTTTCAAATTTTGTGGCTGCCCGTCATCACGGATGATATTCCAACTTGAGCCAATGAATAGAGTTCATTCTCGTTTCCAATGACTTATCGAGTCAATGATATCTATCATTGCATCTTTTAGAATTGCCCAGAGTTCTTCTATTGGGTTGAGATCAGCACTTCTGGCAGACCATTCAACCACAATGTTGCTGCAATTTGTTCGCAACCACTGATGTGTTATTCCTGAAACATGTATCGGTGTACGATTGTGCACGAAAGTAAGGTTTTGTTGCTCGTGAGCCGCAGTAAGTTCGGCTAATGTCTACCGCAAGCAAACATCGATGCAATTCTCAGAAGACATTATGTAAGTTTCGTATAGTTGACCGGCAGTTCGATAAGACACCCAACTGTGCAAAGAAACCTTTCTAGTTATTGTTGGTATTGCCCAAAACACTCTAGATTGATTCGCTCACCATGAAGACATTTCACTTACCTCAATCTTTTAGTTGAGTTTGTCACTGTTGTTACATTTGTGAACACCCAAAGTTTCCATCCATCGACCCTTAGAGTGACATGCTGAGTAGCAAACCTAAGTCTACCAGCCAGTTGTTTGTTGAGTGCAGTCTTAGGTATAGCACGGTTGCAGTTCTGAATTTTAGTACACGACTAACAGTTGAATTAGATATGCTACTCACACCAGCATCATTCTTCACTTCTCTATTAGTTGCAAAGATATTTCGATACAAGGAGCTCTACTCGATCTTCCTGAGCATATTTCAATGGTCGCTACGATTCGTTCAACCTTTCAATATAGTGTGTCCAGAAAGTAGTCGGCCTTCGGCTCATTTCATTCTATTTTGCTACGAATTTTCGCACTAACATATATGGGCACCACCAACTTCAATTACACTTTTTATTTTTTTGCTTGAGTTGATTGATTCCTGAGTAAAAATTGTCATGAATTAAAGAGTCGAAATAAGACAAAGCTCTTGCATGAGCTCTTTTTTTGAGTTGAATTTCTTGCCAAGTGATTTTTCATTTGGGAAGGGAGGATGGTAGTCGCATGGGGCCAAGTCTTGACTATAAGGTGGATGTGGAACAAGTTCGAACTTGTTTTTGTGCGAAACATACAAAACTTCGCGAGTAAAGTGAATTTGAGCATTGTGCTGCAAACGCAGGACGCCTTTGCTAAGCTTGCCCCAACGCTTGCGTGGAAGCTCTGGTGCGACTTTTTGTAATAGTTTTGCATAATTAGTCAAGACCCAGGTAGAAGAATTTCTAAAATCTTGGACATCGACAAGAAATCGACGAGACTTTGAACAATAATGAAAACGACCACGATGTTGATGAGATGCGAGAAGAAAATGCTACTGCAAATTCATCATTACTGTTGCTCGGAGGCTATGACTTGCATGGCGACGAATCTAGTTATGCAATAGCACCCGAAGAGGGCACAAAACCATACCAGATTCTTGCGGATAATTTCGTCCATACCCTTGTTTTTGCTTTCTTGCTCTTTCTGGAAAAAAATCAATAAGCAATACACCTTTAGTGTCTCAAAACATGGTCACCATCACTTCATGGGGAGCACTAGTTTGCACCTTCGACACCGATTTCACTGGGATCAAGTGATATATTCCAACTGATAATTAAAGAGAATTAAAATGTGGCTGGAGCATGATCTCTGGCATAAGATTCATTGCAAGGCATACACGTAAACAATGAGAATTAGACTCAATAGAGCTGTTCAAAAAGTTGTCACATTATTATATCAATAAAACTACGAATACTTTTATTAATACGATGAATTTATATTGAGCATCAAACAATAGCATCGAACTGAATTGACTGAGATGCTCACAAAAGAACTAAAAAAATAATCTCTTGACACGCGCACGAAAGCTAGTAGAGGTTTTCACAGTAGGCGTGCGCAATTGATTGTCTTGGCGTATAGCTTGGCAGTGTTATGCGCCTAATCAATGAGTTCCTTGAGTTCGAGTTGAGAATGCAAAGAGTCGGTCAATCTGTAGCTTAGTAAGCTGAGTCTGATCCGTACGAGTCAGATTCTTCGCCGTACGATGAGGATTCGTAGCCGCTGCTCTCTTGTGATGGGTAAGCACTGGCGCCCGATGAGTATTCATCGCCGCTCGAGTATCCGTTGTTGTTGCCAGAGTAGCCACTGTTACCGCTTGAGTATCCTCCTGATGGGGCGCTTGCGTAACCGCTCGATTGAGCACCTGAGTAACCGCCTGATTGGGCGCCGGAGTATCCGCTCGAGTAACCTTCGCTAGAGCCCGATGAGTATGAGGTAGGGTAAGCGCGTTGGTTGTAGCGACGGCTCACCGCGTAGTAAGGATGACGAATGGTCGTCTGACGAATGGGGCCCGATGACATGCCACCGTAGCCTCCGGAAGACATGCCACCGTAGCCTCCGGAAGACATGCCGCCGTAGCCTGAGGCCGAGACGATCGCAACGAACACTGCAATCACAATTGACACAATGATGAATTTGTTCATGTTGCTTGTTTTGTGCTTTGTCTTTTGCTTAGTGGCAATATATTAATGCTCTGTAGGTTTGCGGATCGATTGTTGAGTTGTTTGTTGACATCACGACGACAATGGCATGGTTTGAAACAAATAAGAGATATTGTGGTTACACATATGAACTCTAAAGCTTGGCTGTTTTATAACTGTAAGAATCTCACTTCTAAGATGATCTCTCATCTGGTGTGCACTCAAGTGTCGAAATGTATGTTGAATTTTGAAACTTACCTGTTGCAGTTGCTAGTGGTGTGTTTGTTGTTTAATTGTTCTCTAGCTCGAACTGATGATTCAAATTTACAATTGAAGCTGTATTTATACTTGCGTGTGTCGTCGATCAGTGGCGATCACTGAACACAGGTGAATAAAAGTTACAGGTGTATCGGTTGTAATGCTGAACAGTTGTGTTCAAGGCGAAGCTTCTTTGGACCGGCTCCACACTGATAAACATCAAGCATTCGAACATAGGGGCTCGATAGATTTCATTAGATATAACAACAACAACAACGAATGAGCTCAATATTCAATAACAAAATAATATTTGCAATGCCGAGTGATATTGAGCATACACACAAACACACACACACATACACACATCATTGAATAGCGCTCGGCAACTCAAGGTTCGTGAGCTAACAAAAGGTTCGTCTCTAGACAACGATTGTGCTAGCTCCGACCAATATCAATCTTTCAGTTACAACACGTTCGAGAGCTCATGAACGTCGTTCGTCGATTCGACTCGATTCGGCTCCACTCGACGAATCGATGTGTCTCGACAACGATGTCCGTGATTTTGATCAATTTGCATTATTCGAGCGCTCAACGCTGAACACTAAGCACTCAACACCAAACGCGCTTAAAGACGCTCAAACTGGCCAAGTTGATAGAAAGCTCAATCTTGGCTGCGTTTAGCTTGCAAGACAGCTAAGTGCGAGCGGTAACTAGAAATAAAGTACAGATGCAAGTGAAAAAAGTGGGTGTCGTCACGATTGCAATCAGAGCGTAGTCAATTAGAAACGTGATTCTATGCACACACACACACACACACACGCGCGCGGATCACTTTGTCAAGCTCACACCAGCGAGCTCGTTAGTTCAGGTGTAGCCTAAAGTGAAGCTCAATGTATATGCGTGTGCACGCTGACTGATGACACGTGCACGTGAGCTGATACAATTCAATCCTAATGGGAGTGCTTGGTCAATACAATACTTGCGTGCTTGTTCAATGCATTTGCTCGCGTGTGTGTGCTGACTTGTGGCACCGTTAATACACCACCAACAACAACAACAGTCAAGCCGTGGCCACGACAACCGCAACAGCAACTTCGAGTTCAACAAGTGTCGAGATCCTTGTATACACGAAAATTAGTTATCTGTTGAGCCTAAGCTTGATGGTTGTTCTCTTTCTATACACTACTCGGCACCGTTTGTCAACGCTAACTAAGTTAGTGTTGTAATAGTGCATTTCGTATCAGAATTCGTAATCAATGAGCTCGCTCAGTTGTGCTCTTTTCACCGTGAGTTGCTCTCTACATCTGTACTACATCTACTGTATCGCTATATTAGTGTCTGATCACCGAATCCTTTGTCTCAACTTTGTTGATAATGATAATTATCATTATTATTATTGCGATTGCAATTGTTATTGTGCTGGCTATTTTGCTTTGCGTTGTTATCTAATGTTGTTGGCACACCTTGACAACTATGATTGACATCTACTCAGCTCACTCTTGTGTTCATCAAAGCAACAACAACTTGGTATTGAAATTCCTTCGGAAAAAATTCAAAAGTCCATAATTAATTCCAATCGGAACTTGTCTTATCACGAATTACTCTATACAGCCTGCTTTTTACACTGCTATTCGAATTCATTCGGACAATAGTAACACACACATAATTATTGTTGCTATCGTCAGTCGGTGTCACTATTGTCAGTCGTCGTCACTGACAACTTCAAGTTCATATGAACAACATGTCAATGACAAGTAGCAACTATGACGACGGATATTGATCGTGATTGAACTAATTAACATTTGTAGTTGACACTCATTGGCATTCAGTTCCGGTTTGTCTCATTTTGTTTCTCGTCTTCATATAAAAATAATTACGATATTATCTTGTTTGTCGAATGAACTTATGAACGCCTTGTCCATCGAATGAATTCAAATGAAAATAAATTGAAGCGAATCGTATCGAATAATCATCGCTAATTTTAGACGCTAATTCAATTTCTTGATCGACGAGAGCGGCTATTTGTGGTCGTCTTGTGATAAACAACTTTGTTAAAAGTCCTATCTCTAGTTGAGCGTGATTAAGGTGTGCGTGCCATCAATAGTTGGACACTAAAAACACCTTGTGTGTCACCTGTGTAGCTCAACTGTTGGGCATTGAATAGAAATTTTGCGTATCCTCACAGCATGAAAATCTCAAGTACGCTAGCCGATGAATTGATAGAGAGCAAGGATACGTATGCTACCATGTTCAAAACGTTGAAAATGATATGTATCAATGGTGATGAATAAAAGAGTCATGTATAGTAATTTTAGAGATGATTTTATATGTGAACAGTGTGAACAGCTACAACACTGGAACATCAATCGAACTCGAATTCGTTGCAAGTGGCAAGTGGTAGTCTCTTTTTCCTGTTTCTTAGTTAGTTCTATTACAGTACAGCTATCATGGATTGTTTGAGAATTTAGATTGTTCGATGTATTTACTTGCTAACAACAATCAAATACATTATAAAATACATTACAATACAATGTGTGTTGATATAAGTGTGTCATGTATATTACTCTATTAGGCTCCAATAAAATTGCCTAGCTGTCTTGAGAGATTGAGCTCATTTACAAGTTCAGGTGAGCCAATAAACAACAATAATAATTCTAATATTATTCTGTTGACGGTTAAAACGTTTGTGATTCAATGTGATGTGTGAGATGTATTAAGATCAGTCAACGTACGCTTAAACTGGCGACGTCGTTCACTTAATTGCAATTACAATAGTGTTGCTTGGATTCGGATGTCCCTTTTGCTAATAAATATTTATATATATATTTATATGTGTATATAAGTTTGTTTGAGCGTATTGTTAACAACACCGGAGTGATAAAATATGATACAATCAAAGTGTTGACTATTTACAATAATATTAACGTGGTTGTTGTTAGGTGAGACGTTTCATTTCCTTCCCTCGTGCATTCCTTTATACGCAATTCAAATGATCGAAAATTATATAAATCTTGATTGTCATCAATGTAAAGAGTCTGATAAAAAGAGATTGTTATTGTTTCTCTAACGATAACAACAATTCGGATTGATTTCAATTTCGAAACCTTCTCTCTTCAATTTTCGTGTGATAATTCTATTTGTCGTTGTGGTTGCTGGCGATATTTGGCACATCAAATTTACTTCATTTTCTTCCTTGACATTTCTTCATTAGTTTGATTGACTCTGTGTGTCTGTCAGTGTTATTGTTGCTGTGAGTATGGCCAAAGGGGATATCGCTCACGATCGTGAGTCGCGTTACGAATGAATGGTGATCACCTCTCGTCCGCCGCCTTGTACGAGTAGTACTCGTTCTAGACCTTCAGTGAGTACTTCAATAAATTCCATATCTAACAAATAATGAATAATATCGAGTGACAAGTGTTGTTTCACCGTGTTGATGATTGGAGGAGGAAGAAGAATAAGTATGATTAGTTAGCTTCGAAACAATGATGTGAGAAAAGATGGAAAATTTTTGACAAAGCAAACAGAAAATAGTGATGTGTCACACTCACAATTATTGTCGGCACCTTTGGCCAATGTTTTCGGTGCACCGGGCATGTTGAGTATGATCAGTTTGGCGTTGCGTGACTTTTGCAGAATGGCCTCATTCAAACGAATAGCCGTGTGCATGCGGCGCACGTTCGCCTCGTCCGGTTTTAAATTGAGCAAACCGTCATCGTTGCTGGTCGCTTTGTTGGTAGCGTTAGTATTGTTGTTACTTGCGTTATTGCTTGACGTTGGCTGGCCAGCTGTGGCAGTGGCACCTGTCGACGTTGAGGGACCCATTGAGACCATCGGATAAGACGACAAGTCTGAGTCATTGTTGCTGGTGCTAATATCGACAGTCGTATCGTATTCGCTAAGCGAAGTCTTGCGAATAGTGAATCGAATCACACGTCCGTCCACTTGTTCCAGCAACACCGATTGTTTGCGATTGTTGGCCAAGCGTTTCATGATCTCGCTACGTTGTTCCATGATCAACGTGCGCTCGTAAGCATAGTCTGATATCTCCGAATCGCCCTATGTTTATGAGTAGAACAGAAAATGGCAGCAACAATGGATGAGAAAAAGAATTTTCAAAGAAAGTTAGTTTTTAGTTTCGTTCAAGTTGAATTGATTGTGAGTTGAACTGATAAAGTGGGGATTGTGTTGTGTTGAATTGTATTTGAATGAAGACGACAATGCAATTTCCGTCCCATATTGACATTCGAATAACTTGAGTGGTTCAACTATTGCAATAAGTGCTTCGTGTAAATCAATTCATGTCTGGCAATCAATTCAAGTCGAACTCAGCAGCTTTAACAACAAGCATTGCAATCAAGGGCAATTGTCTCAATAGGACGTGGGAGCAGCAGCAGCAAAAGACAACAAAAAGAGGAGAAGAAGAAGAAAAAAACGAAAATAGTAGGAAAAAAGTGTTACGCGATGAAGCGTGTAACTGGGAGCTGGCCAGCAATAGATTGCAATTGAGTTATACGCACTGGTGCCACGACTTGGTGGTCTGAAAGCTTAGTTGTTTGTTGAATTGGCAACTGCCAATCAATCAAAATTCGAGACTTTCCAATTCAAGGTTACACTCTATCGTCAATAGCCACTATCATTGTGAGTGTAGCCTATTTCAGCTGGCTAGGCTGACATTGTGTGCTGACTAGTCTTATTGACAGCAACAACAGCAGCATCACAACGAGAAAAAAAGAACCGCCAGACTAACCGACAGCATCAAGCTAATATCGGAGCTGAAGGCGAACCTTGCAGGCGAACATGTGGAATGCTCGATAGTGTTAGCTCGTCAATCAGTGCAAACAAACAAGTGCCAACAGCTCACTCACAATTTTTCAGCCCCAACAGCAGCAGGGCGTTGCTGATGCCGTCATCATGCAGCTCGTAAGGACTCGTGAGTTTAACACGTTGAGTAGCTCAAGTGTGTGTGTGTGTGTGTGTGTGTGTGTTGTGAGCGGCTTCTACCGTTGGCATCAACCGGTCTCTAATCTATTGGCCGCTATCACTATTTCTGTTTCACTAGCCACCGCTAGCTACCGCTAATACTATCGTGAGGCTGAGACAACAACTATCGATAGGATCGAGTGATTCTGTTTGTGTGTGCACTAGTCTCGCTATGTCTTATTATTGTTAGCCTATCAACGGGTCTATTCGTCATATACTCTCGGTTCATGTTCGTGCGTGCATGTCTGGGCTCTGGAGAAATAATTTCATGGGCCTTTTAGCACATCAGCAGCCAGCGATGAATTCTATTGTAGCCTTAGTAGTGTGACAATTGATATCTTTATAGTGCAATGCAGCAACTCGACCAAGAGCTCAACTCAACTTAAATTCACCTCACTTCATTGCATTCGGCTTGGGTGGTGGCGTAGCGTAGCATTGACAGTTCTTTTAAGTTGCTTACGTACAGTAAAGAATGTGTGAATCGGATGAACTCGTAGCATTCGGAAATGCGACATCACACTTCCGTCAGCGAGTGTTGTGAAGCAGCAGTTGTTGAAGAACGACTTGAATTTTCCTCTCGAGTTCTTCCGATTCGTTTCGTTTCATTTCAATTCATTTTAGCCTCTCTTTTTGGTCCCTTTTTCACACTCGTTACTCTTCTTCTCTCGCAAGTGCAAGCACTCTTTCCAAGTTGATTTCTTTTTCTTTTGTCACATTGATAATATGGCGTGTCGTACTGTGCGTATGTGTGTGTTGGCAGTGGATGATTTGTTATTGCAATGTGATCGCCTTTATTCTCAATGCACGACTGACTCTCAACGTTGAACACACGCTTGCTTTGCTATGGATGTTTAGCACACAAACGTACGATTCCGCGCTTGTTAAAAGCAAATTGTGTACAGCTAAAAGCAAGTTGTATGCTTGCTCTTGTGAGCGCTGACTTCGAATTGTGCTATTTCTCACAGTGTGTGTGCCGCTTTTCAATTTCAAACTTGCCATATCAGTCGACTAGATTCATTCATTGAGTCTTGATTCGAATGAACAACGCCCAAGTTAAAATCGAATGGGGACCAAACAAGCTCATGCTTCTTTTCTTTTCTCATTTCGACTTTTCATCTCGTTGAGATTATACTTTAACTTATGTTAGCAGATGTTAGGCGAATAAACACACACACACACACACACACATAAGCCCTAGTGCGTTTGTGTTACACTCTTTCGGACCAGCCAAACTGGGCCCGGACAAGTTAAAGTCACACATAGGCGCACGCACACACACACTCGCGCACATGCATGAAACAAGGTGATGCAACGAAGATATCAATTTCTGTTTACTCGCGTATGTAAGAGAGTAATCTCAAGTTCAATAGAGTGAGGATGTAAGTTCACGCTAATTGATTGTGGCTAACTTAACTGATGAGGTGGTGTTTAGTGCAACAGTCGTGTGCTTGAAGACTGCTGCACACGACTAAATACTTGACTGGAGTCAACAGCCCGTGATTATTATTATTGTGTGTGCGTTGTTTTTTGTGTATTAATTGTTATGGTTAACTCACTACCAGGTAGGGTAGTTTGTAAAGTTGCTTAATAATGATTGACTAAGACAAAATTGTTGCCAATAGAATAAGCAAAATATCTTAAACATAAACATAAGAACATGAACAACGTGTCGCTAACAACAGTAGCAATAACAACAAATATGTTCACAAGATTTAATTCGGTTTATATCGTGTTAATATTTGTGCCATTATTGTTAGCATCAACGTGTTCGCTAGGATTTAGTATCGATCATTGGGACTGGTCTGAATTAGTCACCAACAATGACAATGACCAATCGTCGTCGTCGCCGTCGTCACATGTGCCAGCAAATTTTCTCAATTCAGGCACCCAAAGATATCAGGATTTATCACCAAAGATTCATATAAACACTGTTCCTGCACCTGGCGCTTCTGCGACAACTATTACCACCACTAAACCTACATCTATCACCACTACTACTACTGCTGCTGCTGCAACTACAACACTCAATAACCATAATAATGACATCAATAGCAGTAGCAATAATAACAAGTCCGAGATTGTGGTTGTGCCACGCTGGTTCTCGCATGATTGGTATACCACCACCTATGCACCTGTTCGTTCATTGTTGTGGATGCACGAAAGAGTACTCCAACAGCAGAAGCAGCAGAATAATAATAATGTGAAATCACGCAACGGTGCCATTGAAGAGTTAAACAACAACAAATTGGAGCGACAACGTACGTACGTCGATACAGCTATCAAAGTGTGGATACAACGCGCCAAATTTCGTATGGGTGCCTCAAATTCGTTGGCCTATATCAATGAACTGTCCGATTGGAGCGTCGACGAGATCAAAGCGCTGAAAGAAGCCTTTAGCTCGTTGGCGAGAGACAACACTGCAAAAATGAAGCAACAACCACAACCACAGCAACAGCAACAACAACAATTGCAACAACCCAACAATGATAGTAACAGTGGCGGTGCACTGCAGATGAATAAAGCTCAATCGATGCAACTATCAGCCCTCGAATCTGTCGTCTTAGCTCAGCAACAACAAAAATCTGGTGACAAAGCGAAATTTCAGAGCGAAACGGCAACGAAAATAGACGACAAAACAATCACCAAAGTACGCCAATTTTTGGCTTCGGCCGCGGACAACAACGGCACGAACGAGTTGCAACAAGCATTGTTGGACGAACTAAAAGCCACTCGTGACACGCCACCGTTCACTTTGAGCAAATTTGCGCGCCAAACGTTGGCTCAAATCGGACCATCGAAAGTGTTGCCCTCGAACAATGTAGCTGCACCTGTCGTCAGTCCTTCTCAAACAACAAAAACTAATGTGCCATCGGCCAATGCGACCATTGTGGCTTCAACTCATGCTCAATCTCGAGTAGTGCCAGTATCTCAAAGACCCAAAGTAGCTCAAACAGTCGGACAAAAGCAGCAAACAATCCAATCGAAGCAGCAGCAACAACAACAAGATATTCAGATCGATGTAGCGGCCACACGTCGATTACAGGCAGCGATCGATGCACAAATTTTGAGCCAATTAGAGCGACAGATTTCCGAACAATTCTCTGCACAATTGGGGCCCAATATTCAGGTGCGTGCACGCAATGTCTACATTACACCGCGCAACAGCAGCACACACTGATTTGCTAATCATCAACCAATATATGGTGCGTGCGTTATTATTGGAATTATTGTAGAACTTTTTTATCTTTTTATCTTGTTATCGTTGAATCTGTATTCAGTGAACAGTTGTTCGTACATATATTCGAGTAGAGCCAATAGGATAAACTAACGTGTGATCATTGTACCCTGTCGTGTGCCCGCATACTAGCACATGCCGAGATTGTATGGGCAAATTTGCAATAATTAAGTACCCAGAGTTACTGATATATATTGTAAGACAGACGCATTATATTGTGCAAAAACAATGCGCAACAAGCGAATGAATGCAAACTATTGCCTATGTGTTAACGATTGTGTAAACAAAGCATAAAGATACGAACCTGTATTAGTCGAATAAAAGTTGTTACCAGTTAGCTTTACGACAGAACTTAAAGAGAACTTAAAGAATAGAAAAGAATGTGTTCACAACATATCATAACTAACATGATATGACTGATCAACGATTATAAGTGAGTGGTCAATTAAGGCGGCACACGATAATAATGCGCGTTGAGAGTACACTCAACAGGCGGTTCTCTCTCAACACGTTCCATCTCAGATCAACTTGCATCGTGTTACCTACACAACGCTCACAATTCTATAATTCTCATAGACAGAATTCTCATAATTCTTCCTGGCTGCCAGCTACACTGATGAGAGCCATCGATAGCAATCGAAATAATCAATAACAAACTTACTTTATTCGAATGATATTATTTATCTCTTCTCTCTTGCATTGTTTGATGCCGAGAATAAGAGATTCCCGTGTTCAATTACAGCCACAATCCAACTATAATGATATTATTTCTGCTCTAAACTTCTTTCAATCGTACTTATTGTCGAATAGTGTGTAGTCCGATGTTGTATTCACATTCACATTCATTGATCCAATTTAACATAGATTGTAATAATAGACGTGTAAATTGTATCTAAGCTGACGTGCTTCTAGCAATGGTGAAAACAATCTTAGTTTTCACTGTGCTCAACCGTGATGTCTATCTAATGTCAACGAACGGCACGACACGGTAGACCATTAGATTGAGGTGAGCTAATGATTATGATGGTGATGATGGTAATGGTAATGGTATCGAGATTGTGGGATACAGATTGTGTCACGAGCGAGCGATCAGCTATCAACTCAATGTATTATTGCATGTAGCAAGAAAGCGTTGGCCCTAACAAAGAAAGAATGGGCTCGACAACATGCTTATTCTCATCTGGTACGTGCTTTGTTTGTCAACTGGCGTCACTTTCATCCTGCAACCAACCAACTTGGCGTAGCCTAGCATGTACGCACGCAATCAATGTGTGCGTGTTCGTGTTCGCGTTTGTGTTTACTCGTTTAGTGGTCACCACATAGCCCAACAGCAATCGACAATCAACAATCATGTGGTCGGTTAGGAGAATTCGATGAAGCACGTTTTGCGCCACTCGTTGCTCGTTGATCCCAGATATTTTCAGCTTCAACGAGGAACTGTCTGTTCTTCTTTTCCTCCAACAAACGAATGAGCAAAAGAGCAAACAAACAAACGAACAAACATGGAAAACACTGAAAGCAAACTGACAAAGCAGGAATCAAATGACACAAAGCACTGCTCTGCCCCCCTCATCAACTGAGCATCAACAGAAAAATTGATTGCAGTGATCGATGCACGTAAACATTTCAGTCATGTTTTGTTTGAGCGCCAAATTTATAAATTTATCAAGTAAATTGAGCAAATTACTGAGTGAACTGCCAGAGTTATGCTGTTGAGTTATGCGATTGTTGGTTAAGTAAGTGCTTGTGGGCGCTTGTATGCGATGCGATCAAGCGCCAGTTTGCTAGATCACCATTGATCGGAACGTTGAGCGAATTCGAATTCGAAGAGTATGTCGATGAATCGCAGTGTCAGCCATTTTTGTGAGTGCGTGCTCTTAAGCAATGAGCACGCACGCACATCGAGCAAGTTCAAAGATAAACTAACAGTTGCTAGATTGAGCTTGAGCTAGCTGGCCTTGTTAGGCGTGCTTCGAGCTGCTTAGTTAGCTGGATAATAAGCCAGCGCAAGCCAAGGCTGCCAGCGCCTGGAGCTGAAAGAGTCAGAGATTGGTCTCGCCAATCTTTGACTCTCGTCGTGCGCAATGCTCGATGATAACAAGCGAGCAATAAAGTTATCATTGTGTGTGTGTGTGTGTGTGTCACACACTAACTGTGCACGAGTTGCAGTTATTTTTCACTCGGGTGACAACGAGAGTGAGCAAGAGGGTATCAGCAACAGTGACAATGCCAACGACAACGGCGACGGCAACGAGCAAGGAGGTCATTGCCGAGATTGCGGCCACGAGGTTAGCTGTATTTCATTGCAGCAGACATTCTCGCTCGCTCGTTCGACGAGCAAGCAAGCGAGCAGCTGCCTCAATCGACTAAATGGCTTTCGTTACTCTTTGATTCTCCAGTTTCAGTTTCAACTTCAACCTCGGCCTTAGCCCTTGATTTAACATTGAACGTCTATAGTTTGGCTTAAGTTAAGCTGCGAGTTGAGCTTGAGGCTCAGAGTTCATGTTCGTGTGTGTGTGGGCTTGCGTTCGAACTTGAACTCGGCTTCAGCTTTGGCTTGTCTCTCTGGCCTCTTGGCCTGGGAGACACACAGGCCGCTCTTCACAGGCGAAGAAACCGAACAGAGCCGCTTGTGAGGAATCTTTAGCCAACCTTGTTCTTTGGCTAACATTTTGCTGTTTGGCGCACGCGCCTCACACATAATGCACGCATCGCGGATGAAAATGCACAACACGCGTGGCCTGAACCTTAGCCAACCGGGCAACCGGCCAACAATTGGCCGGGGTCGATTGGTACGTGACAATTGGCGCGTTGTGCTGTCGTCGTGGTCGTGGTTGTTGTTGTCATTGCCGTTGTCGTCGTCGTTATTGTTGGCTACAGCTCACTCGGGCGCCATTGAGTGAGCCGCTGTGTGAGAATTGGCGGCTCACTCAATTGCAGCTCACAATCGTTGGCTGCTTCGCACGCGACGCACGACAACGCACGACAACGCATAGTGCACGCACAACTCTCTCCCCCCCCCTCCGTCCCCCAACTAAAACGAAACGAAACGACATTACATGTCATACACACACTGACATTGACTTTAACTCCAACTTGAACTTTGCTAAGCTAGCTCGAGCTGTACGGTTGAGTCGCTGGCCAGACAAGAGCGAGTGGTCTTGGCCAATGGACGAGCTGCTGCATTTCTTCGGAGTTTGAAGAAAATGACAAACGTGTTTTCGCTAGCTCCATGATTCGCTGAGCTTGCCATGCGTCTCTTACGCCTCATGCATTGTGCTCGTATGTCGTATGTCGTGTGCCATATCTCTCATTGTCCTCGCACAGTCGCTATTAGCATGCGGCTGTCGTTGGTTATTGATGCTTTTGGCCAATGCAACATAGCAAGTTATTGCAAGTTGTGCCTTTGAGCAGTGAGCAAGCATGCATGCTCAAATGGACGCGCGAGCGGCTGGACGCACAAGCAGACAGACGAACGTGTAGATGGGCGTGGCTGGTGATCTCTCAAGCGTGGCCCTAGCTCGAGCATGGGCTTGGGCCTCAAACTTCAGCCTCAAGCATTGAAGCTGTGGTTGAAGCTCTAAACTTTTCTCCTTCCCCTCCCCTCACTCTTTAGCTTCTCCTTCTTCTTTTTCTTCTTATTTCTGTTGTAAACTTTTTCTTCGATTTTGAGAAAAACTGCTTGAAAGCAAGCACGAGCACATTGAGCGAGCGAGATTATTATATAAGTAGCCAGCCTCAGTTCAGTTAAGTCATTTGATGCTGCTCCCTCAAGACAATACTGCTTATCGAGGTTGTTAAATTGTTGAACGGCTAAAATACGTACGTTAGCCCTTCATAGTCTAACGTATTATTGTCGTTGCCGTTGTCGCGCTCTCTCTCTCTCTCTCTTTCGTTTAATGTCCGATTGTCCGAACGTTTAATGTTCAGTGGTCGGTCAAACAATGCTTGAGACAATTCGATTTGCCCGAAAATCTCAGCCTAGAGTCTCAATCTCAATTTCAAACTCAAGCTGAGAGACAGAGAAAGATTGTGCGACAGTTTCTTGCATGGTATTCGGCTTATTAAGCGGCCTGGTAAGAAGCGACTTATCAAGCTTTCCATCCCCCCCTCCACACACACACACACACACACACACACACACACACACACATTGGCTATGTGAAAAGATATGCAATCGCGTGCCTGGCTCGCCGAGCCGCCTGAGCTCGTTCGAATCAGGCCGTCGATATTTAGCTCTTTCGATCATCTCTCGTTGCTGCCTGGCTGGCCTCTAATCGAGGTGACGCCTCGAGCGTTGCTATTGCCGTTACCGTTAGCGCTACTTCTGCTGCTGCTGATGCTGTCTTGATGATGGGCCGTCACATCCGGTTGGCGTTAGCTCACTCGCTTACGTGTCTTACTCGGTGCCGGCACACAATCACACACTGATGTGCCAACTAATTAGCTGCTCAAGCATATGCGCGCGTCCAATGTCTGTGTCAAGTTCAACGTCTCGCTGGCCAGACAGCTTTGTGCTCATAGCTGACTATGAGCGAGTGCCATGAGACATTTGTACGTGTGTGTGTGTGTGTGTGTTAAAGGGAGGTCCCTCTAACACACACAAATAAAGCAGGCAAATGCTATGAGAGCGCGTCACACGCTTCGGCACACAGCTAGGACACTGGCAAGCAAGCAAGCGAGCGAGCCGGCTGCTGGCTAGCTAGCTAGCTATGTCACTAGCGAATTGGCAAACGAACGGGTGAGCGAGGAAGAAAAGGACAAGTGGAATAAAGGGCGTGGCTTCGCGGCATCATCGATCGACAGTGGCGGACGCTCGATCAACACCAATCGATCTATCGATTGGCCCGCACCAACATGCAGTCAGATGGAACACACAAACACGATTCGTTGTGGCAGCCATTCTCTCATTCGAAGAAGAAGAAGGCGAATAAAGGGGAGAGAGGGGGGGGGGGTGAAGAATCTTCGATCGATGACATCAAGACGCATTGCAATGAGCTCGCATCGCATCGCATCATATCACATCGAAACGAATCACGTAGTTCGATTCGAATGAATGAACGAACTAACAGATTGACGCACGAATGAATCTAGCGAATTCAAAGTGAATTCGAATTTAACAGTGAGATTGGAAATAACAATGCTTACACGCGAACAATGCGACAGACATTTGTCGAATGTTCTCGCATTGTTCGTTCGTTCGTTTGTCCACCCGCTCGTGTGTGCGGCTGTATTTGATGGGTCGTCAAACGAGATGTTGGCCAACAATGTTTGACGAAACTATTGCATGGATGACACTCGCTCTATCTCGCTCGATACACAACAACAGCAGCAACAACAACAACATCAATAATAGAAACTGATGCTGTTTGCCATTCAAGTTGACAACAATTGGCAACAACGCAACATCTGTTCGTCCGTTCGTCTGGTCTATTTGTGCTTGTTTGTTTGTATATCCGTTTATGTGGATGTGTTCGCTAGCGGTGTTAATGTTTATGTCTGTTGTTGAGTCTGTCCGTCCGTCCGTCCGGCCAACCGACCAACCGTTCATGTCAAGGGCACAACGAACAGTTGGCTATCTAATGAACAAGCTAGCAGTTTATGTTGTCGTGCGCCAACAGAACATGCTGTGCAAAACGCCGACGACGGACGAACGAGAAACGACAACAGACAATAGACAATAGAAATAACTCACACAATTACTCGTAATGTCTGATCGTGTCCATTGTTCTTGCAACCATAACTTCAACTACAACTTTGCCATTATATTAGAGTAACATGCTTCCTATCTGCTATCTTTTATCTCGAGCTTGAGTTCTAGTCCAAGTTTACTTGTGTTGGTTAGCTAAACTTGGCTTAACTGTTGTCTGTTCGTTAAGCACGGAGCAGACAGCGACAAACTCACACCATGTACCATTCACTGGCCCTGCAGTTGCAGTTGAATGATAAAAGCATTAACTGCAACTTACTACGAAACTGCATTGGCAGTTAGAGAAAGATGCAAGTCGTTCGTCGTGTTATACTTGTTCGTGATGTTCTAGAAGGAAGGAAATGAAATCAAGTGAATGAACGAAGCGAAAAGTAGCGTGAAAAAAGCATCAGAGAGAGAGAGAGAGAGATAAAAGAGCGTTGTGAAGTGAAAAAAGTGAATCAAAATGAAGCGAATTGGAACGAGACGAACTCAATCGAAACGAAACGAAGCGAGCCGAAGCGGATAGAATCGAATCAAATCGAGTCAAATTGAATGGGTAACGAAATCAAGAGAAAAGAGAAAGAGATAAGCCAAGCTAGTGAAAGGGGGGATCGTCGATGCGTTGTGCGTTGTGCGTTGTGCGTTGTGCGTTGTGCGTTGTGCGTTGTGCGTT
>JAIFTH010000102.1:0-60706 GCA_019968535.1 Fragariocoptes setiger | reverse complement strand
AGAGAGAATGACGGTACGACTTGCCTTCAAGCAAATAAAAGTGGCAAGCTGTACGAATCGCCGCCGGAAATTTTAGCTTCTGTAGATTCCGTTATAGCCATAATATTATCATTATCTGGGTTCCTGAAGATAAGTTTGTCCGGACAAAAGATTCCAAGCTGAAATTTCGAGCACAAGTCGCTTCCAAGAACCATCGGCACAGATAGATGACGTGCAACCCAAATGGCACAATCAGCTGTGCTTATTTCAGATTCGATTTGTATTTCGATGTTCAGATATATTTTTCTGCACAGTGTCATTGCAGTCCCGTTCGCAGTCTTCAGGTTCGGGGCTTGCGTGGGATATATTTGTTTACGTCGTTTCTGACTTAACACGCTCCAGAGTCGACTAATGCCTTGATGTTGAATCCGTCAACCTTAATTACCTAGTAAATTAGGGTATCGTTGAACATGGGTGCAATGATTGACAATATTTTTGGTGCTGCCTCTGGTGGAGGCAACATGTGTCTTGGCTGTTCTTCACGCTGGTTTTGTTCCTTGGTGGCTCTATTGTAGCCAGCGATTTCTCTTTTCTAGTTTCGGTTCGGGTTTCTGTTTTGAGTTCCCTCGTCACGCGCTTTCTTGCGGCACTCTGATGCCCAGTGGCCTTTCTTGTTGCAATAGAAGCAGATAGATTAAGCTTTACGTTGCTCGAATGAATTATCCTTCGTTTGTTTTGGTGATCTTTCCTCATTACGGGTGCCCTTATATTGGTTGTAGTTGTTTCGGTTTCTAGGCGCAAAACGGCGTTTGTCGGTTCGTGGTTTGTTATCATTGCTCACAAGTCGGAACTGTTTCCATTTTGTGTTTTGTTCTTCTTGACGCGCTTGTTGTACCATGGTGGTGGTGAAGAGCTTCCAAACTTTGTGGACGGGCCATGGTAATGGTGTATTGGTAACTTTCGTGGAGACGATTCTTGATCTTGTCTAAGATGACAGATTCGTTCACCGGTTCACCAGTAATTGTAGCGAGTCCTTTGTAGAGCTTTCTCATTTTAACTATGAATGACCGGCGTGGCGATCATCGCCACGCACAAACCCAGTATCGCGCAAAACTATCACCACGTAGCGATAAACACCTGGCTGTTAGTTTTTGCGTAGTCATTTCCATTGCTATTTTTTGTGGCTACATTCATGGTAGGACTGGCTTAGTTAAGCCTCCGAAAAATGAGGCATGCTCCCGTAGGACTCCGGTGTGACGTATCTTGCGATGTTAAGCCTTTCACTTCCATTTGACGAAAGTGCATCGTCACAGTCTGGTTGCCGTTCAACAAGACAGATCTTGCACCATATAATCGAACAAATACCGTATTAATATTCCGACGAAAAGAATACTTCGACAAAAAAATGTCACGTATCGTAATTTGGTCCATAATGACGTTTATCTAGATAGCTAAAATCTATCCTAGCGACGAACAAGGCATATTAACGACAGGTGCAATCGTAGACACAAAGAGAGAATCAATGAGGGAGAAAGAACAAGGAGCCTATGGTACCTTCCTCCAGGGGAGACGCACAAATGTAGAAATTCCTAAAAGCTTCGATTGGCGGAACGCTGGAGCTGTTACTTCCATAAAAAATCAAGGTAGTTGCTTATAGACATCAAACAATTATCAAACGAAGTTTACTAACAAGTTATTTCCGTTTCAGGGGCGTGTGGTAGCTGCGTGTCCCATTGCATTGTGGCCCAACTGGAAAGCAAATGGGCCATCAATCGAAAACAGCACGATCTTGACCTCTCTGAGGAAAATTTTCCGCGATGTCGTTTGGATGGCTTCGCTAAATGCGCACCCATGGGTATGGAGGTTGGCTATGAGACCGCCTGGGAAAATTGGATCCCGCTCGAAGAAGCCGCTAGATATTCAGAGGAGAATATCAAAGGTGAATGTATAAGAGTCAAGCCGGGGGCAGAGATTCCCTTCTTTTATTTTAATGAGTACCACATTTTTGAGAATCCTGCAGTGGATGAAATGCAATATTGGGTTGCCTTTAACGGACCTGTCACTGTGCTTGCTGATTCGGATCCTCTAAAGAAATCTGCGAATTACGGAGGGCCCTTCGATTTGATAGATTATCCCTGCTATGGAAAAGACCCAAACAAGAAAATTAACTGGCACTGCGTCTTAGTAGTCGGGTATGCCAAAAATACAGCCGACAACCACATACCATACTGGATTATAAAAAATTCATGGGGGACAGGGAATAGGCTCCGAAGGATTTCAATTTATTGTGATGGGCAACAATTGTGCATGCATAGAGTCAGCAATCGGTGTAATGGAACTTGAACCATGAACCTACAATCTCAGGATGCACAGGCCCGTTGGCCAACAACCGGAGGCCAGACACGTGTAGCTCAAATGGTAATGTGTTACGAAACATAACCAATGTCGTAGCAGACACACAATGGCACTACTAACTGCAATGGCTCAAAATGTACACAAAGTGGAAATTTCGTCAGATTGACCTGTGGTATAATAGAACCATTATCAAGACGCAATTCGATTTTCAGCAAGATCGCGTTTTTTACTGCCAGGCAGAAAATCATCGAGAGAGTGCAATATGAAACTCATGTGACGGATAGCTAGAGCATCTAATTGTAGTTTCCGAAATTCTTATCTTACTGACCAAAAAATGAAGTAAAATTAGAGTATGGTGCCTCTTTTACACCAAAATGAAGCGTGAAATTCTAAACGAAAAAGATGTTAAAGTGCAAAATCATTCCTAATAGAGTGAGTTCTGCGTAGTACATTTCAGTTCGATATCTCGAAATCTTAGCCCACTACAACACATGAATAAAGTACAACCTGTCACATTCAAGCACACAGCGTCACATGCTCGCTCTTCTTTTATTGGTTTTTGTGTCCAAGTCATTGGCACCCTTTATCTGCCAGCTTAATACATCAATTTCTCGGATGCAAGAAAATGAAGACTTGAATGCACGCCAACTGATTGCCGTTGACGCTCTCAGCCTGAATATATCAGACTAGAGGCGAGGTATTTCGTTGAAAAAATGACGAGATAAAATGTGATTAGCACAATAAAGCAATCTAGCTAAGATCTTTCAAAGAACAACGCTCGAAACTTGAATATCTTGGTCATTATCTTAGGTGAAATAGATGGTTATGGGAACACTATTTAGCGATTTGTTATGCGGTACCTTGGAATTAGAGCCTAATCGATATGATTTCTAGCATCCAGCAGGGCCAGATATGGTCGATGAGATGCTTAGATAATAAAAGCCTTAGTGCAAAAAGTACGTATTTCATGATTCATTGTATTGCTCCATCAATTTCCCATATTCGTTCAATAGAGGAATTCATCCAAGATGGCGAGTCTCTCTGACCATTAGACAAATCACTAGACTTTATCGGGAAAATGGACGAATGCTGGCGTAAACAATCGATCAGCTGTTGTTCATCGCGTGAGTTCAAGACTCACAGTGTGAAGAAGCGTTCTCTCACATCGATGACAATGATCGTATTGTAGATCTATCCATTATCAAACTCACATCATACTGTTGAACTCTAGGCTGAATCCCTCAGAAGCAGCGCGAATTTGACTATCCTAAATCTCCTATGATTTCCAATTGGCTAAAATCTCTTCAACGTATCAAGAAAGTTGCCGGCACTAATCATAACACCGACTCGTTAACTAACGCGCCGACAATGGCCATGCATGCGTTGCTCAACAACGGTCTCAAGATACCAAGAGTCGGACGTAAGTATAGATCACTTAGAATTATTGTTTCAAACTGAATATGATAGTCTAGAATATTGACCTCTCAAATTCACCACACACGCTGACAGTTGGTACTTACAACATCAAAGACAAGGCGACTTGTCTCAAAGTCTTCGATGCAGCCATCACACAGGTACAGTCATAATCAAGATATAATTGATTTCGATCTCAATCCGACTAATTGTACTAATAAAACCCCTGTCTAGAATAGGGCTACCGATTGTTCGACACTGGCACATTGTATGGCAACGACGAGTACATTGGCGATGTAGTGTTCGATCATTTGAGCCGCAAAACATTGAAACGTGAAGAGATTTTTATCGAAACCAAAGTGGCCCCGTGGCAACACGGACGTACTCCGACCAATCAAGCAGTCATGGATTCGTTAAAGCGACTTAAGTTATCTTATGTTGATTTGGTGCTGGTGCATTGGCCCGGCGTAGCCAAGGCCAGCCCAACGGATCCCAAAAATAAATCTATGCGCAAAGAGACATGGCAAGAGCTTGAGAGTCTGGTCAAACAAGGCAAAATTCGATCAATTGGAGTGTCGAATTACACAACAAGCCATTTGCAGGTGAGTCAGTCAGCACAGTCAATTCTTTAGTTGCTCGTTGTCTATTATCCTAGTACAATCTTTAGAAGAGATGAGTTGTTGAACTTTATATCCTTTTCTGTCAATGCGACGAATGACAGGATCTATTGGAGTATTGTTCAACCAAACCTGTTGTCAATCAAGTCGAATTTCATCCTATGTGTTATCAGGTGAGATATATCTATATTTATTTTTGGAACAAGCTAAATGTTACAATATTATCTAACTTTTGTATTTGTCCTCTCTGTCATATCATCAACGTTAGAAAGAGTTACTGGAATACTGTAAAAGCAACGAAGTTCAGTTACAAGCTTACTCATCGTTGGGCTCGTCCCAAAGCAACCCGCCAGGTTGGACTGTGTTGTTCAACAATACCACAGTTAAAGACATCGCTGCCAACCATGGAAAAAGCATACCTCAAGTGTTACTCCGGTGGGGCCTTCAGCATGGATGCCTACTGATCCCCAAGACGTCGAAAGTCGAGAATCTAGCCACAAACATTGATATATTCAATTTCGAACTGAGCCAAGCTGAGATGGAAAGTCTCAATGGTCTCAATCAGGACAAGCACTTTTGCTGGAATCCAGCCGCTATATCTTGATAAACACGCATCTTGGCGATAGAGTCGCGGTTAGCGGCGTGATTCTTCATTGTTTCTATCTCTGATACCAATTTGTTTCAACACGCCCAATATTGCATTATAGCAAATTCCTTCTTCTTTAATGACACCGAAAATTGAAAATATAAATTTTAGGGATTTGTGTGTATAATCCCCCTTGCTCGTTCAAGCTTCGAATAAATGAATTCTTGTTCACTTATTCTTGATCATATCATCACGTGTTTGTATAACAAACTCAGATAGTTCTATATGGATCACAGAATGTTACACAGTTACACACACACACACACAATCCCCCCGCAACCTCTGGCGCCCCAGAATCTTTGATGAAGCGTGAGAGCGACGCCTAAATCATTAAAGCTTGTCTATGTCAATGAGAGCTCATCTAAAAGCCCACCAAGATTTACCAAAACCACTATTGTATATTCGAAATAACCTTGGTAGTGTAAGTTGTCCATTGAAACCTCCGAAACTGCTAGTTTGTGGAGTAAGGATTCGTTTATTTTTCATTTAACATGCGGCGCTAAATGGCCCTCTGATTCTTTTAATGTTAGTTGTTGAAAGAGTCTACTCTTTATGGCGAAGATCTGTTGGCAGTAGGTTACCTGCGAGTTTCAAGGTAAAGACATATTAAAAGACATCGATACTGCTTTCTCTCTCTCTGCAGGTTCTACATGTGTCCTCAAGTGGAAGCATTCGTTAGCCAAATGCTGGAGTCTAACAATACCTATATGTTGGTAAATTTGATGGATGATAAAAAATTTTAATATTACATGCTCACTATGTTTCTTGCATATAGTGAATAAATGACTCGCAACTTACCTTCATGCCTGTTATTGCGATACTTGTACTCCCACCCGGCCAACAATAGGTTGTAATAGCGCGGACGCTCGAATAGATACAAATAATCAAAAACTTTAGAATTCGGAGGATAGACACGAATAAATTGGCCACGGCGAGAGAATTCGTTCTCGGCTTGCATCAATACACGCGCATCATTGGGTGTAAGCTCATCTACAATGCTTGCGAGTAAATTGATGTAATTCTCAGCTAATGAGTCGCTCTGATTTGGATCGTCTGTTGTGATATCCAAATCTAAAGAGTTTATCGTACCATTGAGCTCAGTGGTTCTATTTGCATTCATTGCTGTGTCGGGAAATGCACCTCCAGAAAAACCATTTCTTGTATTAATTACGCCGTTCATATAGCGCTCTTGATCGCTGCTATTGTTTTGACGTGATTGCAATCCTTGTGCGATTGCTTGATCCTGGTTCTGATGCTGTTTCTGAATATGCTGTTGATAAGCACGTGCCAATTTTGTATAGCGCCCATGCTTGATTTTGTCTTCGTGCGTCAAATTCGGCGTGTAAAGGCGCTTGTCGAAACATACAAATTCACCGTTTTGGCTATTCTTGAGTGATGCTTGCACAGCATCGTGAGCATGAGGAGGTAGATGATAACCAACAATATTGAACATGTCTAGATGATAAAATAGAGACCATTAGCTGTAGGACTCATTATGCTATGAGACACACAAATGTCGCAATTTGTTCAACTTACCTCTAATTACACAACTCTTAACGCTAGTATCCAAGCCGGATTCAGATCTCAAACTCGGTGTTATATTAACTTCTAGTATCCACGGCTTAAAATTGTTGTCTAAAATTATGTCAATGCCAAACAATTCATAACATGTGTAGTCATTTTTGCAATGTTTAGACGATAATCGGAACATTGGTCCCTCGCAGCTGATAACAGTTTTTCTAACAATATCGATCACATTGTTCCACAATTGGTCAACATCAACTTTATCGGCATAATTTTCTCTTAAATGCCGCCAGAATGTTTTTAAGGTCCATTTGCAACCATTGAGTGAATCACTATCCTCGTTGATTTCATATTGAGCGCTTTCTTTGTTGACAGAGTAATTTGTTAAGTGCATATAGCGATCATCTAGAGTATTGTTGGTGTTTAGATCCCCGTTTTGGCTGGGCGTGTTGTACTGAACACTAGCGAATCTGACTAAACCGTCCTCGAATAAGTACATTCGCAAAGGATCGATTGAAGTTACTAAATACAGCGGATTTGTGATGTATGATATTTAATTTAGAAACTATTATGGCTTATAAGTAGGCACGGTGAGTCGAATGAGCAGCCAAAGATTCACTTACCTAATATGTAGATTCTCAGGTCGAATTTTCGACCGTTCGCCAACAGACATGGACTTGATATGTAATCTTGAACGATGAGCGTAGACTTGGTCGTAACCATGCCGTCAACAAAGATGGGTTCTAAAGCCGTTTCAGGAATCTGGGAAATGCTTTCGATTACGGTGATCCCATTACCACGAGCTGAAGCAGGCGGTTTCATTATAAACATTTTATCTGGATGCATCTGACTGTACTGGACGAGCGCTTGATGATCGCGTGGTAACACAAAAGTCATAGGATGAAAATGCCCGAAACGCTGCACTCCGTGACGACACATAAATAAATTGAGTCGAGATGAGAGTTTATCCTTACGGCCCATGTGAAAGCTTCCCGGGTAATGATTGATCTTTTGCCATTCGTGAATTTTGGCGAAGTCAGCCGTTAGCATATGCTTGCACCACGCACCGAGCCAATCATCGCAAGTTGTGTTAGATGCCTTAATTATTTCGAACGACATGAACTGAATACAATTTCGAATGGAATTCGGTGTGATGGTGGAAAATTTCCATTTGAAATACTTCTTCATACGTTTTGGTAAGGCAACCGGTGGTCGAGAGTCACAATTTTCTTTAGCTCTAAAATATATTGTGGGTGGTACATTTTCGAAGAGGCTCGGCTGTAAGACAAACGGCTCGAAATTACGCTCTCCATTGGTTTTGCCGTTCGGTGTTGGCACATAAAGCCTCGGAAACTTGTAAATATCTTCTAACGGACCATCGAGGTCTACTTTAGCCATGATGTGCTAATCCTAGATTGAGCTTATAGAAGGGTTCGGTCGGTGCTATAACAACATCGATGTAATGGTCCCAGAAATTCGATACAATATCATGAAGGTTTTACATTGAGATTATGTTCGGTCACTATATATGTGTACAAAATATGACTAAAATAATTATTATAATGAAAGGCCAAGTGGCAAGACTAACGTACCATCATCAAGGGGGCACCATGCAAAAATGCGGCCTCGGTTACAGTCGTGTGCAATGCATGCGACACATATACATCAACACACAGCGGCATTGCTCGCACTGCAGGATTCGGTGACTGTTCGAGTTGGCTCAAAATACTTGGCTCTCGCTCAAACCGCTTGATGTGCATCAATGACAGCTAACATGCAACCACAAAAGTCAGCGCGGTATTTTTTCATGCTTTTGGGACATAGCAAGCACGTTGAGTGCATTGAAGTTCAAGTTTGATTCAGCAACAGTCTCAGGTGTACCGTGATAAGTGGAACGAATTTTGAAAGAGCGCGTAGTTCTATCTGCGCAGACAGCGATGCGCCAAACTCGGGATTCAGTGTCACGAGCGAGCGGCTCATTCGATGAAAAATACTCGATTAACATCTGTTTACTTTTAGTATTCAACATATCGTGAATATATTTGGTACCGGACGTTTGGAGTATCATTATTTTATTAATCGAGGCCACAGCTACGATGCACAACCTAATGAGGTTGATAGTGTCGCGCGAGAGCAACAAAAAAGAATTGCTCGATTCGTTAAACCAATTCACTCGATTACCAATTCATTCCTCAGATGATGTCCAACACACTGCAACATGCACAACCGCAACCACGACAAAAACAAGCGACTATACTTTGGACGAACTATTCTGCTGTCTACGTATCTCACTGTTTCACGAGACAGGTGAAGTGCGAGCGGCTGGCCTGCGCGCCATGCGTTACTTGCTTAAAGAAGAGTCGGCCGTTGAATCGTTAAAACTAATTGGATTGCCTTTGCTGATAGTAAGATCTATCGACATTGTACTTGAGAATCGCCTAGAACGTATACAGGCTTTACGCCTCGTTCGTAAATTAGCCGCAATATCACCGCACCTATTCCCATTGGCGTTCACACGTGCCCTTGTTGCTATTGTCCAGGATGGACTCGCTAAACGCGACATATTACACCGAGCCTCATGTGCCATCTTAGCCGAACTGACAATTATGTACCCCAGAGCCACCACAGTTTTGACTGAGAATTGTGCTTTCAATGCTATCATGGACGCAATATTATCAGGCGTTCATCCGCATAGTATATGCGAAAGTCTCGTAGCAACTCTACTTTACATGCTCAATTGGCCGGAGTACCGCGATCTCATAAGGGGCAAAGTTATTGTTGAAATATTCGTTGCGCCTTTCACCGATTCACATTATACCGAACCAATATCGAAAGACACTTCGAATCAGCATCCCAAACAACTGCCACAACATACGACTCGTTTTGATTACACCGATTCACTAGACTATCGTGAGAGCAAATTTACGGCCGCCAAGAACACACTTCTTTCGATTGCACGCTCATGGCCGGGGCTCATATTCTTGTGTGATCAGGCACCAGAACAACAACAAGTGCAACAATTGCAATATCAAACACAACAGCAACAAAGTCAACATGACGTGCAAATTAGCAATAAAAGTCCCCTTGATAACATCGAGCCTCATAGTGATACAACCAGTGAGAAAGATAGCAGCAATGCCAACAAACCACAAGCAACTAGTCGAAAAAGTCCGCACGTTCGAGAGCATCTTGAATCATCGCAGAATATGACCGACCATGATAGAGATATCAATTTGGTCTCGCATAGTTGCCTAAAATCTCTTATCAACATGTTATATCTTCCGTATCCCGAGATACGCCGGCGTCTCATAGATTTCATGACCGAATTGTTTTATCTCGATATGCCAAGTTGTTCGAATGATTTCGAACAAGCATTACGTTCGATGGAGCGACCCCGTCATTCACATGATGCTTCCAAGATCAACGACGATCGATTCATCATTGAGGAGGCTAAAACATTGTTGAAGCCACCCAAAAGTAGACCTCGTTTGAATCTGGTCACTGAGTACATGGCGCTTATACTCTTGGCCATCATAAAGTGCAACGTTGTCGACGCCTTAAGTTCGGTTATCATTGCTCCATGTAGTTCAGAAAACTCTGTACGGGCAACAATTCTCTTGGGACAATTGATGAACTTAACTACGCAATATCTTCCGTCTAATTGTGTCAAAACATTCCTCACATTGCCGAGTCTTTTCGCAGCAGCCACATCTAATGCCGAAGAGCAACGTGATTTGTCCAATGCAGCACTTACAAATCTGCACAAGATTCATGAACTCTTTAAGATGCAACAAAAACCTACCTGTAGTATATTTTTGCACCACATAGTACAAACATGTAATCCAACTATTATTGCACAACAAGCAACTTCTTCGCGATCGTCCTCAATGTCATCCAATTCTTCGGCGGTAACGTTGTCATCTTTATCATCA
Source organism: Fragariocoptes setiger (assembly GCA_019968535.1). Lineage (NCBI taxonomy): Eukaryota > Metazoa > Arthropoda > Arachnida > Trombidiformes > Phytoptidae > Fragariocoptes > Fragariocoptes setiger. The sequence continues at coordinate 50,240 of JAIFTH010000102.1, read as the reverse complement.
TCAATTGCTCCGGTTGAAAGAACTCACTTAAGCACTGGCAACAGTCAAGGCAATCCAGTCAACTTTAGCATCAGTGCCGATTCTACACAGAATAATAACTATGCTACAACTGCCACTCCGTCGGGATCGTCTTACCAGGCCTCAAACAATTCAACACACGGTGGTAGTCGCCGGGGCAGACAAAAGCACACATCCGGCAGTACTTACGGTCCAGACACTCAACTAATGTCATCATCATCCACGAGTACTTTTACTCAGAAGCTTCTAAATTCTAGCTTTACAAGTAAATTCAAATTCCCTTATCTACGGAATGACAAAAGTGATAAGGCATTTCAAACACTTGTGAAAAGTATGAAATTATCAGCTGAAGATGCGCCGACTGATGGATGGGTCGACTGGGACTGGCAATTGATCGGTTATACGCTAAATCGTCCGAGCGAATCTTTCAAAAAGATATCGTCACCACAACAGCGGGCATTTCTCAAACGTTTAGTACACTTTTACAGGCCCTCAACACGACAATACTCATCTATTGAAAGCAATGACCATCGGGCAGCTCAATTTTGTACTATTGCATGTCAGCTGATCGATTTTCTGCTCGATAGTGACGATTCAAAAGCAAACGAACTTTTGGAAAGCTTAATGCTAGACATTGCCCAATCTTTAAGAAGAATGCTAGCACGCGACGATCGATCACTTTTGCCCAAAGAGCTTTCTTTCAGTGCGTCACAATTGATCTCAACATTATCTAGCACCTATTTTATTTTTATCGGTCGTCTCTCTGGCACTCCCGAAGGTTACATGCTACTCGAGCGTACCAAGATCATAGGATTGATTAATGATATTATCGATTTGTCTATATCAACATCAAACTTTCCAGCATTGACTGAGGTGCATGCCAAGCTAATCATTACCTGCATGAACTATGCGAATGATTTCAATGGAGCACGACGTTTAATGGAAAAATTTCTCTTTGAACATCCGGAGGAAAATATACGAATCTACGCGACGAACTTTTTGCGAGTCTTCTTTCGAGCTGGCATGAGTGATTTCTCACGATGGGCAATCGAATTGTTGGTTCGACAATTGGCGAGCAAGTGCAAGGTCTCACATCGTGCCGCTCTCGATACTCTCGACGAAGTGTGCGATATTGATGAAAATTTAGAAGGTTTGATTTCGCTCAAAGAGATTTTGTTCACATCAGATCCAGCAAAAAATGTTGACAACGAACAAGAAAATCCTTCCGAGTCCATGATTTCACAAGGGCTTATGTTCCGATTGACCTCATACGGTGCCACTCGAAAGGATGTAATCAGTATCTTAAGACAGAGCGGTGACAGCGGAATTCTTTTGCTGTGTCGCTTTGCATCATCTCCGAATGGTCTTAGAATGTTGCTCGAAACTCCTCACGAAAATTTTTTCACCTCTAAGGATTCGCAATTGTATCAAAGTCCTCCTCCTTCCACAAAACTATCTAACGAAACCTCGAATAGTACCGACAGTCAGCACACACCAAAAGCTATGAGTGAATTCGATCACGAGCTTAATCGTTGGCAGATACAATTCAATCTCAGGTACGTGAAGCTCGCAGAGGATGTGCTCAACACGTTCACGTATCACCAGAAAGGCGAAGACGGAAAGTACGGGCGCCGTGTGGACAAAATCAATCCGCTTACTAAGAACACTTATTTGCCACCGCACTTATATGGTCAATTGGCTCAGCATCCAGATGGTATCAAGATACTATTGGCCAGGAATCTCATGGATCCTGTTTATGAAATCATACAAAATCCTCCTAGTGACCTGAATCACTCTGCCAAATCAGTGATTGAATTCAAAGCAGCGCTATGGATTATCGGGCATGTAGGCTCCAGCGAAGAGGGCAGCCAATTGATCGATGAAATGGACATGTTACCATTGATAGTGTCTATAGCTAAAACATCACCAGTATTGGCAATACGTGGCACTGCTTACTATGTGCTCGGCTTATTGTCATTGACTGAGGAGGGCAGTGAACAACTTAGAGAAAATGGTTGGGCATCTCAGAAAGACTATGCGCTAGCTTTGCCTTTAGATCTAGATTTAATATTGGCCTGTCCTAAGGACGACCAGCCGCTAAGGTCCACTTCAAGCTATATCAATGCTGCCGACGCCACTGTAAATGACCAAAATTCATCAAATCTAGAAAAAATGTCGATAGCTAATTCAACACACTCATCTCAGCCTATCGGACATGACAAGTATTCGGAGAAATCACCACCTGACCACCTCTCTGAGACAACGGATTCGAGTGATTCTGAAAATGATGAGCATCATGGACTACCGGTCGACGCCATTGACGATCAAGACGACTGTTTTGAACTGCACAACTCAACTAATTGTTTGATGTGTTCAACATTAGGTCCCTATCGCAAATCGGCCATGCTTGAGAAACTTCAGAGAGACTATCCCAGTCCAGCCTTACGCGAAATTCGCCGCAACATACTGAATTCCATATCTCGACTTGGTGAGGCCATTAATCAGCGTTCACCCGAAGACAGCCTCCTAAATTTAAAAAGCAAAAATTATCTAGTCTTCCAATATGATTTATGTTTGTACTCAGAGGTCAGTCTTCTATTGGCCACCTACAATTATCGTCTAACAGCGCGTCGATTCTTACAGGAATTATTTCTCGACATTTCACTTGATCCGTTTCAACATCAAGCCGAACAAATAGTTAAAAGTAAGCCGTCCCTCGACAGTGTAGATGAAAACAGTGCCATTAGTAAGATTGGTAGCTCGAGTCAACTAAAACAGCAACAAAAATCTTAGCCAAAGTCCGACGAACGCCTCACGTATTCCACAACGGTCTATCCATTGACGATAGACCTCAACAGCTACATTCCGGCGTTTGACCACTTAGTGGATCTGGAATGCCAGATTGTATTGAAATTAAATAAATTTAGAGAGTTAGAGATAATAAAATTGTTGATACCTGTGTTTATTATCTCTTTCTAACCTTATGCGATTACTTTGTAGGAAACCATGTCCTTGCTATGATTCTGATCTGCACGTCGTCAGTATTCGATCAAAGAATTCTCTTCAGCCATTCCCGAGCTTGATTGTTGTTTTCAGATTGATGCCTTTGAATTTCATTGGTCTGGAAACAGGTTCCGTTCCAATCTGGTAATTGGAACTTTTTCACCAAAGCCACAAATTGATCCAAAGTACATGGTTGATCTTTGGCCTGGCCACAAGGTAATTGAATCTCTTGGATAGTAACGTCGACGCTTGGCAAATAGAATAGTTTCACTATTTTTCGCCCATTAACGTTGTGCAGTTCAAAAAAGATCGTCGCTCCATATGGGGGCATCTTGTGATCCCACACCGACAAAGTGTTGAGAGTAGCAGCCACTTCAGTATCATGAGTAGAATATTGAAAGATCTTGTTGGCTTTGACATTTTCATCATTCACCATGTCATTATTTGAGAATCGATACGCTATGTCGGCTAGGAGCGGTCCCGAGAACAATTTTTTGAGCAAATCGGTGCTGGTATAAATGTCAAACACTTCGGCGGCGGCGTCATGAAGCATTGTGCGAATGTTGGCATCGTACCAAGCTGGTACAATTTTATTCTGTTCATATTCACACTTGAGATCGTTATAGATCCACGACAATTGCTTAAACGATTCCACCTTGATACCGAGATCACGTTGTACATAGTTGATTATTTTGTCCATGCGTGCCATGAGATTTTTGACACGATCAGTGGTTTGCATTATTTTCAACTCGGCCGGAATTCGAGGACACGCCTCGCTGGTATCGAGCATGGAATCAATAGTGGATGGGACTGAGTGCACGGGCACCGGTTGCCACTTGAGATTGTCATTCCAAACATAACGTCCGCTGGGCTCGTACAGGGCGCTCGACAGCAGCTCGGCACTAGCAACACAACGATCAGTATCGGCGCTGCGAATATAGCACTCTAACGGATTGTTGCTAAGGAATTCCCTGTACCGTTGGCGCACGTACTTGCCAACTCGATACATACGTTGTTTGCCGGCATTAGTGAGCTGACCGAGACCGTCGGGCCAATCCTTGTTGGGATCCTTAGGTCCGACTGTTATGGGATTACGATCGCCGTGTCTGTGAATGAGAACCACCTTGACGAGGGTTCGATCGGCATTGGCATTCTCTACTGACTTGAACTGAGAATTCATAAATTGAGCTCTAGTAAACAAGCGGTCTGAACGATGAGCTCTATGGTTCAAAAGTACACCCAACGATAGAGGCGCGTTGAGTCGACACTCTCTGCCGATACATATGATTTCATCGTGTTCTACGTCGGTTCCGTGAGCCAGTACGGCGAATAAACACGCATGAATGATGACAATTAGCACATTTGTATTTTGCATATTTATAAATGTAAGACAGTCAACTTATTCTATAGAACAAATTAAAATATGTAACTGTATTAACAAAAAGATTATTGATGCAGTGGTCCCTGTTCATACACAAGGATGCGACTGCGAAACAATCAATATCAGATAAGCGACTCGCCGGCGCGTAGTATTATTAGCATCGGCAAAAATCTCCTTCCATACAAAAAGCGTACAAGGCTAAAGCGAATAAGCTAACGACTTGTATCATTGCAGTGTACTGTGTGCATGCACATTAGAATCAACAATATTTGCTGCATTTGCAAGTCTGTCTTATTGCTATTGCCGCCAGTCTGAGTGTCACGATCAGTGCCTGATATCGATCATATGTTCTCAATAGAAGAGTTAGTTCATTTTACTTTATTCGCCGTTGATTTTTTTGTTATTTTTCATTTTCAAATCCAACGATGAAGCAAAACAACAACAAGAACAAAAGCAGACAATCCCAGTTTGATGAATCCATGCAGCCATCGATAGCAATGGCAATTGCAATAGTCGGTGAGAGCTGAACAACTACTGAAACGAATGAATGAATCTACAATGAAACGAGAGAATGCGCGCTTTTTCGCGCAAATACCGTGCGTACGATAGTTCTAAATTTAGATTATCAGCAGGGACTGCAGCAGGTGTCATTGTTTCGAGAGATTATCACTAATATTCGATAGAGAGGCATCATGCCTTGACTGTTCATTGGATAACAAGCAAAAAGAACACAATTCTGGTAATTTCTTTCTTCATTGCAAAGCTATTGATAAGTTACTGATGTAAAGCTGTGTGTGTGCGTGCGCCTGAATTTGGGTCTCGCTGATATTGATGACGCACGACGAAAGTGAAAGTTTGAATTCGAAATTCATTATCGTGATAATACACATCAATACATTGGATTAGAGAAACAAGAAACATTGGATTACAAGGAAAAATACTGCAAAGTCTAAAGAGATAATATCAAACATGTAAGTAATGTTTTGTGTGCAATGCTGGACAGAATCGTCGCGTGGACGATGTGACCTTCACAGTGATATAATCTTGACGATGATAAGTATCAATACTAATGCATCGTAATTAATTCTATGATCACCAATTCAATTCACGCAATCTATTAATTGATGCACGCACACGCCAACACACAAATCGAACTTTCAATCTTTCCGTTGTCCACCCACACACACACACACACATGCGCATGCCTACAAAATAACATTAGTGATAAAGTAAGAGGGAGTGAGAGAGAAAGTGATTAATTAGTAGCAATGGCAACAGGTGCTAGCGTGTTTGCCAACGCTCCGGCGATGCTAATCGCAGTAGTACTGGCGCTTGTCGCTGCTGGTGCTCAACAAGGTGCTCTTGGCGCTCCCAATCGCTCATACCAAATCAGACCACAACCGATACCGAAGGAACGCATGACAGAAGCACTGCGTCAATTGCGCACGGCCATGCCCAGCGAACTGAGCCTAGAGCACAGGTGTCAGCGTTACTCGGTCGTGTTGCACGCCCAACAAACGATGACATTGTTCCAAATCCTGGAAACGGCGTTCATGTCACAATACCGTGTGACACGTCGCTACAATCAGCTCGGGTTTGAATCGTTACGTGACCGATTGATCGAGACAATTGAGCAATTCGAATCGACAGATGGCGACACCGTTATCGATGCAACCTGGCTCGATTTGATCCAATGCTTAGCCACAAACTACGATTTGGATCTGCATGCCAAGAAGTTTGTCAACAATCCCGTGCGCCAAAAGTCGGTGGCCCAATTCAAGGACATCATATCAATGCCGGCCGAATTTTTGGTGGCCGGAAACGAGCAAGTGGGCGCTCATCCGCGACTGCGAGCGGCCGACTTGACGGCGCCAGTGGCAAAGTACGCCCAGCACTTGTTGTCGCACGATCCGTCGCTGTTTGAGGCTCGCTTCGGGCGTCCATCGCTGTTTAGTGCGCCCTTCCCGGCGCCCTTCCTGAGTCAATCCAAATCGGAGGCTGTGCCATCCAAGCCAGCGGCGACACCACCGAGCGTTCAAAACTCTGCACCCGTTGCTGCCAATCCAACATCGATGCCAGCGCCAGTGCCGGCGCCAACTGCTACACCCCCTGCCACACCCCCTGCCACACCCCCTGCCACACCCCCTGCCACACCCCCTGCTGGTCCAGTGTCTGCTCCCGCGGTGGCGCCCGACAATTGGCGCTCCCAAAACCGCCTACCAGGCATTGTGATGCCCAACGCTGTGCCATCCAAGCCGTTGGCGCGCCGAGGAGGTGTGGCGCGTGCCGTGGCCGTCTCGACCGGCTCGGGCGTGGCACAATCGAACGCACAGACGCGCGGACGCGGTGACGCCAGCTCAAATGCGGTCAGCAACGGAGCCGGCGCGACGTTAGCCAGCGCGCGGGCGCTCAACAACTCGCAGGCGAACGCCGATGCTCGCTCGAACGGCGCCGGACGCTCGGAGGCGAACTCGCGCTCGCAAGGCAACAGTCAGTCAGACGCACGTGCGTTGGCTAACGGCATGGGCGATACACTAGCCAATGCAGCGTCGCGCGACGACAGCCGCTCCAACGCTCAAGCGCAATCGAACGGTGTCGGTGCGGCGCAGTCGAATGCCGAATCGAGCGATCAGGCACGCGCAGAGTCTCGAGCGAAAGCCGACGGAGCCGAACGATTGCAGGCGAACGCTCAGGCGCGCAACAACGGACAGGCAAGCGCACGAGCGCAAGGTCTTGGCGCGTCGCAAGCTGACGCCCGTGCCCAGGACGATGCCCAATCGTCGGCGAACACCGAGGCTCGCGACCCGAGCAGCAGAGCAAACGCGCAGGCGCACGCTGCGCACCAAGCTCGCGCCCAATCGGACGCGCGCGCTTATGATCGGGGCGTGGCCGACGCCAGCAGTGTGGCTCGCGACAGCGGCGTTGCGGAATCCCAAGCACGTGCTCACGATGCCGGCAATGCGCGCGCACAATCGGAGGCTCGCAACCAGGGCCAGGCTCGCTCGGCCAGTGACGCACGCGACGTATCCAATGCCGATGCACACTCGCGCTCTCTCAATCAAGGCGTGGCCGAGGCGCAATCGACGTCACAATCGGACGGCCGCTCCGAGGCCGACGCTCAATCGGACGATCCTTTCGCTGATGAGTTCGGATACGACGATGAGCAACATTACGATGACCACCAATTCAACGGCCCGAATGTACATGCCACTGAAGATGAACAACCACAACCAGAAGGCAGTGCCAACAGCGGCTATGATGACCACCAGTTTATGTTGGGCGATTTGGCTGCCGGCGCCAGTCACATGCACTCATTGTTCGATGAAAAAATTAGCTTGGGTCAGCGTTGCTCGTTGTACGGTCGCTTGTTCGAGACGGAAAAGAACGATCTGAACATTGAAACCATCGAGAAATTGGCGCTCGATGTCGATAGTGAGGACGTGTATGCGACAGGTGCAACTTACGTGCCACACGATAGTGAGCTGAAATACAAGTTCATGAGTGTAACCGACAGTTTGGCCGCCAACGAGAGAATCGATGAGAATTTGCAGGAGTTGCGACCGGAGGTGGGCGCATGGGCCGAACTAATGGACTGTGTGAGCGCCTTCGATGATGGCTCCGAAACTTCAGTGATAGAATTCTTGCATGGACCCAAACGTAGCGCCATCTACACCAGGATCACCGAGTTGGCTAATGAGCAGCAGCTCGAGGAACCACATGAGCAGCAACAAGATCAGCTATTCGAAGAAGAGGGGCACGGCGACAATTTTGTTGAGCACGAGCATGACGAGCCTACATTGAAGCGTGTCAATAGTAATGTTGATGGAGATGGCGACTCGGATGTCCAAAGCGAAGTGACGCCGTATGAGGTTGAACAAGAGTTTGATGAGCCGTCATCGCCTTCATCCTCTCTATCGTCCTCACCCTCGCGTAGCTCGCGTGGCTCCGTGGCCGATCGTGTGTCACAGTTTGAGGTCCGATCGCGGTCCAACAGCCCGAGTCGCACTTCCAGCGGTAACAATGCCAACCGCCAAGCTTCCGCATACAAAGGTGTGCCCAGCAGTCGTTTAGGGCCCGATCAATTAATCCGTCCAGCCTCACATAATTATCCTTGATAGGCTAAATCATGATTATGATTTATATTTTTATGTATAAGCACACATACATAGATACACGTACGCAATATAAAATAACGAATAATATCTAACTGTTGCAAGATTTTAATCCTATTTTCTCTTACCGAGAAATGTTTTGACATAACAATTGTAGATGATGTACTAATTGTCAGAAATCATCATATCATCTACACTGCTAGCCAGTAAGTGAGATTCAAATGTACAGCGTTAGAAACTAAATTCGTTTGATATATAAGATATCGGTGTGCTCAGTTGAACATTCTTGATTGATGTTGAATTAAACCTAAGGGACAGTGCGACAAATGCTCATAGAACAAGGCATCGCACGGGGTATTGGACGTTTGAATCTGAAACTTTGTTGCAAATGTTGTCGCTTCTGCGCGCCTACAAACGGACAAAACTACAAACAGACGAACCGACGGACAAACTGACTCTGTTGGTGATCGATCTTACCATAGCCTTATAAAGATTCTCATAAATATTTCGGTGGGAACTACAATCCCAATGATTCCTCTCGATGTTTGTTTGTCACGCATTGCCAAGCTACTGCATATTATTCGTTGCTCTCACAGCTTGGAGCGTCTTGTGTTCACTATGAATAATACCATTGTTACGCCTATTGTTATGTCTAATGTTTGCTCTCTCCAATTGTCTAATTGGATGGATGTCTCACAAACAATTAATATGTGATGCTGTCCACAAGCAAGATAACTACTTCTGCAAGTTTAGTGCAAGTCTATTAGTTAGTAGTCAACTTATTAGTTGATTTGTGAGTGCCTCGCAATCAACAGCATCATCAGTCCAATTCCATCTAATTCGTATATGCTAAACATGAGTGTGTAATCTTATGACCAGCTAGTGTAATAGCAACAATGGCCTGGCCATTGCTCAATCATTATCGATGATGATGAGAGTTGTCCGATAGCGCCAATTCAATGCGTATTCTCCCATTGCTCATGCCATAAATGACAAGCAAACTTAAGACAGACAGGCGGAGTGGGCTTTTAGCCTTGCATCAAATTCTTGTTATTCTTCTTCTGCATTTATTGTTGTTGTTGTTCGGTCACACTGCATTCATTATGTACACGCCAAACTATATATTTGTATAATATGGCGGCGAGCACAAACAACAACAAGCGAAAGTTTGAGCAACACGCAATCGCACAAACTCAAGCAATGTAATGACACACAAACCGCTGATGAACCATTACCATATCAGCTCGTTTTTTTCGTCTTCATTTTGTTTGAACCGTATCTTATCATCTCATTGTCTTGCCTCGTCTGCTTGCTATCTCTTTCGTCAGTCGGGTTTGCCGCAAACTAACTCGCGATAGTTTTTACACACACAAACAACAACGACACTATCGTTGCGCCAACAACGATATTACGACCCCCGTCCACGCCGGCAGGCCACATGCGGAGCGTCAAATTTCCCGCAGATCGGCTACAAGTCTTGCTAGTGTCTGTTGTGTGTTCATTTGTAAGGGCGAACGAACTTTGCTGCTCACAAGTTGTTCGTTGAAACTTTGGAGAAACGGAACAACCTCTTATTTCAGCAGTTGAGCAGTTTATTGTTATATTCGTCTGTTGTTTCTAATCTTATATATAATGTGATGTACGCAACTTTAGCTTGGCTAAATTAAACTCGATGCAATCTTAATCAACAATAACAACAAAGAAAAGGCAGCGTAAAGGAAAAGCAAATCAAATCAAAACAACAGATAGCGATAACATTATAAATGGTACATTTTGTCCGATCGAAATCAAGTCGTCTGCTTGTTATTGGCAGCCAAGTGGATATCGGCAATTCTCACCGGATGCACGACGATAGACCATCAATATCGCGCTTCATGTTATCTTTCACACACAGACACTTTGTTACGGCAACTAACAGCAATAGTACGATGTCAGCTGTAAGTTGAGCGATAGATGGGCGTATTTTTGGATGGCAATTGTGTGGTGTAAGCGACAGCGCCCAATCAAAGCTCAAGTCACAGACAACAAAACAATTCAGAAAGAATAAAGAAAAGGGAAAGCAAGCTACTCTCGTGCACTTGAATCACACAATAGACAATCACACGATCGCGCCATCGCATCTTTTTCGCCTGCTCAATCACTAAATATACACACTCACGCATTTATAGCTTTGATATCAGCTACAATACAACTGAACACTAAGGACTAAATAAGAGATCTTTGCTTCAACTGTCTAGGGCATGTCTAATTATGTGTGGCTACTGTTCGAAACAATATTAACACATACAAACTAATGCCACGAGCAGTATACTTTCATGAGTGCGTGCGTCTATCGTCCATTGTTACATGACATTGCATGCCATGGCATGGCACAGCACGCTATAGTGACTGATGATATAAAGATGTGCCACACAACAAAACAACAACAACAACTATAGCATGAATGCAATCGAACTTGCATTGATCTTCAAGATTATCAGTTTTATCCTTGTTACTGTTATTGTTGTGGGTGCGGTCTGTTTGTCTTCTCGTTGTTGATTTCTGATCAGCAGAGGCAACAGCAGCACCACTGCGAAGTGCGTATTAGTCGGCAATGAAGTGTGGGCGTTCACACGCGAGGTGTGGTAATGTAATTGTCTCTCACGACACAACAATGTGTTAGACTCGCGTACATAACAATAGTAATAATAACCACGGCCACGTCAATCGCCTCGACAAACTTGAGCAATTGACACACGCACACACACACAGTAGGCACAATTATTGTGATTATTATTATTTGTCTGTAATCGTAGTTAATCCATTGTATGTATTGTATGTTTGATGAGTAATGTGAATGATAAAAATCGTAGTTTTATGAATGAAATCAATCGAAATGACGATCGAAATATCTAAAGCAAGGAACACGACACCAAACATGGCCAGTGACATTGCCTTCTATCCCGTGTGTGTGTGTTTTTTTTCTCAGTCCGAGTGATGGTCTTGACTGTTGGCAGTGCTGTCAGTTATGTTACGTCATTCACTCATATGGACGACTCTCTCATATCAGTGATGCTAAATCAAACAGCACACACACACACACACACAAATTGGAACACGGCATATTGGACACATAAAAACATGAGAATAAGTTCGCTAGTCTCTCTCCCTGATCGCTGATAAAACTATCGATCACTTTCGCTCATTAGGTTCTCGTTTTACAAGTGTGCAACACACTGCCCCTGACAGAATGAAATGCTTGTTGCAGAATAAATGAAAGTTACGTATGCTGCTATAATCATGTCGATGGCGTAACGCTAATACTATCACCATCATGCAGCACAATAGCTATTAGCTATAAACATGGATTGCAACAAGAGTGGGCTATCAAACATATGCACTGTGAGTGATGCTCATGACATTTGTCGCTCTAACACTCGCCAATGAATCGTACGCATGGGTTGTTAGTTTGTGTGGCGCATGTTGCGCCACGCCGCTAATTAACTATTTCGACAGATTGATCGAGAGTCGGACGGAATTCTTTTAAAGTTGTTTGTTCGATGGTATACTTTTACACCCGAAGAACAAATATTCAAAACAACAACAACCAGAGAGAGAGAGGTCTGTTTGATTTAAAGGAGAATCGCAATTTTGATTGCAATACTTTTACAATTCGCATATTGTTTGTGCGTGGTATTTGGCGGCAACCTTTTGAGTGCCAATAACAACGAGCATTAATTCAAGCAGTGTAATTGGAGATCCGATGTAAACGTGAGCGTGTGCTGCTGTATCATTATAATTATTATCATCGTTATGAGATTCACTGGAATATTGACGAAATGATCTGGACTCACATTGCATTAATTATCGCGATTCTATGTGATAAATTTCACGTTGGTCATTGTTATTTTCAGCTCGTGCTATACACTGGAATCTCACTAACTGTGTGCACCCAGTCAGTGAACGAACGAATGGGCGAATAAGTCAATGGTCCAGCCGGCACACGGACATCGTCTACTACAGTATGTGCACAAATGGCATAATGCCAATGACATTGAATAGGCTAAAAGAATCGTGCTAACTCGTGTGCCGTAGCGAACAGACGAATTGACAAGCGAGCGAGTGAACCACACGGCCAACATCTGGTTCACATCAACTTCAATTTTTATTCAACTTCCAACTTTCAATGTGGTCGTCGCTCATGGCATTCACAATGGACACCAGCGCGCCCGAACAGTGGGCGTGGCAGGCCTGCCTTCTCAAATTGACTCGGCTTGAGGCAGACACACACACACACAGCAGACAATGGGAAATCTTTAAAACTGCAGTTTGTGCATTAAAACAGCCGAATTATACCGAACTGGCCTGAACCTGCTCGTCAGTGAACGAGACGAAACGATCCGCGAACGAATGCACGAATGAACAACGAGATGCAGAAATATCGGTGACGCACCGCAGTGTGTGTGTATGTCTGTGTACGTTGCTCACTCATGAACTGTGTGCTTATGTGCCTGCCGTGTGCATGTGTGCTTTTGTCTGAGCGCGCCTGCAGCTGCTGCTGGGCGGGGTTACAAGATGCAAGCACATTGTGTGCGCACGAACCTGCATGTGCTGTGCGTCTATCACGCAGCACGGCACATCGCGCACCGGATCAATGCCCAAGGGTATGTACCGTGTAAGCCGAGCACGAGGTGCTTTTGTACAAATCTACAATGCGCTACGCGCAACAACGGTCAGCGCCAAAGCGTACACAAACACCATTCAGCATACATAAGCACAATCACACAAGCGCACTGGGCATCCAGTAATGTAACAGCAACGTTGTAAGCCAATAATTATTTTAGTGAGTTGCGTGGACAAGCACACAAATGAACTTTTATACATCAATTGGCTAATATCAATTCGGCATTAGATCAGCGCTCAATATTAACAAAACTAACTGTCCAGTACAAGCATTTAATTTTCCGCAAGTTTCCCAATCTAATCCTTTTCTACATCAACGACAATAATTAAATAACAAAAAAATGACACCAGAAGATACTAAGGTAGAGACTCCGGCGGCCATAGATGGTGCCGCTCCCGCCGTGCCAACCGAAGGTGGCGATGCGGTAGTCACAAACACCACTGAAAATGGCAAAGAGGAGGCTCAACAACAACAACAAGATAATAGCAAAGACTATTTGAGGTATATTTTGAACGCCGTTTACAAGAAGCGAGCCGCCACCGCTGATGTTACCGCTAGTAAGAAGGAGCAAGGTAGCGGCGCCAAAGCAGCACGCGCTTCGAAAAGGGCCGCCAAAGCCGCTGAAAAGGCGTCCAAGTTAGCTGGTGTAGCCGCCAAAGCCGCTGAGCAAGCATCTCATGCCGCAGAAGAGGCTGCAAAAGCCGCTGAAGAGGCCAAAGCGGCTGCTGAAGAGGCCAGCAAAGCCGCCGAAGAAGCCGAGAAGAATTCCGAAGCTACCGAAGCCGCCAAGGCTGAAGCGGTAGCTGCCACCGAGGCCGCCGCCGCGGCCGTGACAGACAAGCAATGAGGACATTTTGGCACGCTTGTAATCATCGTGTGCACAGCATTGCGCGTAAAGTACTCATTTTATACAAACATCATGCATAAACACCCAGCCAGTACATAAAGACAACATATAAATCACATATGGATAATTATTGTATACAAAACACAACGATCAAAAAGAAATAAATTTATACACCAGCATGTCGGCATTTACTCGCCGCATGTGTTAAAGACGCTTTGTTTTATTGATTGTTTGTTTTTGTCTATGATCAACTTGCCTGTGGCTACTTGATAATTTTATAATCAACATTGTGCTCTTCAGCCTTGGAAGCTGGCAGCAAACTCGGTCACAATCTTTTTCATTTTGGCATCTAAATCGTCGGTGATCTTTCCTTCGGTTGTGATTCGTTCCAAAATTTCTGGGTGAGTGGCTTTGACGTGGGCCAGGAATTCGCGCTCGAATTTTCCAATCTTTGACGGGTCTAATTTGTCAAGGTATCCACGCACGCCAGTGTAAACAACCGCAACTTGATCTCCAATTGACATAGGCACGTATTGACCTTGTTTGAGCAACTCAGTCAAACGAACACCACGACTGAGCAATTGCTGAGTGGCCGCGTCCAAATCAGAACCGAATTGGGCGAAAGCAGCGACCTCACGGTATTGAGCGAGCTCCAATTTCATGGAACCGGCTACCTGTTTCATGGCACGCGTTTGAGCGGCCGAACCGACACGGGACACAGACAAACCGACGTTGATGGCAGGACGCACACCCTTGTAGAAGAGCTCCGTCTCCAAGAAAATCTGACCGTCCGTAATAGAAATAACGTTAGTTGGGATGTAAGCTGACACATCACCGGCCTGTGTTTCGATGACTGGCAAGGCTGTGAGGGATCCGCCGCCGTTAGCATCGCTCATTTTAGCGGCACGCTCCAATAGACGTGAATGTAGGTAAAATACATCACCGGGGTAGGCCTCACGACCGGGGGGACGACGAAGCAAGAGCGACATTTGACGGTAGGCAACTGCTTGCTTCGACAAGTCATCATAAATGATAAGAGCGTGACGTCCGCTATCGCGGAAAAATTCACCCATGGCACAACCGGCGTAAGGTGCGAGGTATTGCAATGGCGCGGCGTCAGATGCTGTAGCAGCGACGACAATAGTGTACTTCATCGCGTCAGAATCCTGGAGCCTTTTCACAATTTGGGCAACAGTAGAACGCTTCTGACCGATAGCGACATATATACAATAGAGCTTTTTCTTTTCGTCTGTTGAGTCGTTAAAGCGCTTTTGATTGATTATGGTGTCAATGGCAATAGCTGTTTTACCGGTTTGACGATCACCAATGATTAGCTCACGCTGACCACGACCAATAGGCACCAAACTGTCGACAGCTTTGACTCCTGTTAACATGGGCTCTCGCACACTCTGTCGAGGTATGATACCAGGAGCTTTAACACCGACACGAGCACGCGTGGCCGATTTAATTGGTCCTTTTCCATCAATGGGGTTGCCTAGAGCATCCACGACACGACCTAAAATCTCATTGCCGACGGGAACATCGACAATGGCTCCTGTACGCTTGACAATATCGCCCTGCTTGATCAACTTGTCGTTACCGAACACGACAATACCGACGTTGTCGGGCTCCAAGTTGAGCGCCATACCTTTAAGTCCTGACGAGAATTCAACCATCTCCTCAGCTTGAACATTTTTTAGACCATACACACGCGCAATACCGTCACCAATAGTTAGCACGCGACCGGTTTCTTCGAGATTAGTGGTTGAGGCTTGTCCCATTAGGCGTTCTTCAAGGATTGTAGCCACCTCGCTAGAGTTCATTTGGGCTGCGGTTGGTGCTGTGGCTGACAAACATCTTGATGCGCTTGAGGCAACATTATTGAACATCGGCAAGCGTTTTCTGCTCAATACGGCCACTCTTTGCATCGGGCAAGGCTTAGCGGCACGAGCCACAATAGCCGTAGTTTTCGCTAATGACATCATTTTATAGCCGCGTTCGTGAGGTCTAATAAATCAAAAATCACGATATGTTGCGTGTAATATAAACCAATATCTATGACAATATGCCTTGATGAAATTAGTTGTGACGAGTAATAATAATAGAGAAAGAGAGTTAGGCAAGCCACAAATAATAACCTGAGAATGTGTTCAGCACATCATTGGAGGCCGAGGCTTTAGTGGTGCACGATACACGCACAGGCACAGCTGCAGATTCTGTATGCTTGGACAGACATGCACGAAGGTTTGCCTTGTCCTATCAATCGCGCAAGGACGTGACTTAAGGAGCATGCGCACAGTTGTGAAAACCGGTAGCGCGCGAAATTTCGCCGAAAGTTGCCACAGTTTTTTAATCAAGTCTCATGATCTTCATTGTTCAATCTGAAGAATTTCTTTGGATAGATTTTTTATCAATTTGAGTGTGACAAAAAAAATGTAAGATACATCCGAATGAACGAGGAAGGTCAACTATCTAAACTATTTAGACGGCTATGTAACAACTTTTAGAAAAATTTGTTAAACTTCGATGAAATTTCACTGTAAACTTCGAGTAGAAGATTGTGGCAGACAAGAAGCAAGTATAAATGTAGCAACCCAATAGATAGAATAAAATTTCAACTCTAATGAGACAGTTTGCACTCGATATAATCTAAACTGAGTATTTTCACTTTGTCGTAAAAGATGAATGAACTCATAGTGGAAAGCCCATTCTATGGAAGTGTTAGCAAAATTGCGTGCCAAAATGAACGGAAGGTGTTAGTGAGACAGGAAAGGAAGTCTACGAAATGAACATACAATATGGTTCAATGTTTACAGGTGCTGATTTAAAAATGCGGCAGTGATCTCAGTATTCACAATATACGCGATTTCAAACCGATTGATGTTGCGTGCATTGTCCACTAGACATTTGGTTGACTTTTTGGTTGAGCACTTCCACACTGACAAACGACGAACTGATAACATTGTGATGCTAGCACATTGAGCGATTGACGCGGTTGATATCATTGTATTTAGTTAACCTGATTTACTATGTAATCATTGACTAACAAAATCCAAGAATGAGCTAGCATGATGTTTTTGCTTTGAAAGAGAAGAACCGTTGTCGCGTGGCATGTTATCTGCGAGTGTGTGGCAAACACAACTAATAAAAGTACTCACAGCTCAAAAAAGGAACGATTCTCATTTAGTTAGCACGAGATTGCGTGACTGGACACTTCTGTGCTCGTTGATATTATATCACTACCGCATACTATTGTCACCCATATTCATTGATTCGCGCGATTTACGCGCAATCTTTTGTAGAAAAAAGAGTTCACATGGCATTGCAAACAAATGTTAGACGACTAACTTAACTTTTGACTTTCTCTATTTAGAGACTCCAGAGACTGCACGAATGTCTCAACTATCCGGTCGTTCTAGGCGGAGCTCCTCTACATGAGACTGGCTCGCATTTGGCTCAACAGGCTGCTGCAATCAGCTTACGTACACCGAGTCTTGAATTGTTACGTAAGTGCTCTCTGCAGATGAATCTGCAGTACTCGCAGCATGACGACGACCAAAACTTGTTGTAGTAGAGTTACTTTCGCGCCTTCTCAACCTCGGTCTTTGGCTTAGAGAGTCAAAGAGTGAAGCATAAAGTCACCGAAGTTGCCGAGAGTGCTTCAGGCCAAACTGACCGTTACTCTTACCATTGCCACAAGCTTCGTTTGCTTGCAGTTCAACTTTACGACTCTCACTCTCGACGCCGTCGACATTGTCGTTGATTACTAGCCAACGATTAGAGCATTTGAGCACGATTTGGGAACGGTGGCAGATACACATTCGTTCGTATAGACATCCATCATCTTTTGTGAGTATTGTGCTTGGATTTTCAATACTAAAAGTCTCTCTTCAAGTAAACATCATTGAACGCGTGCGTTTGATGATAACAAACTTATGCGTTTATGCAAACAAACCTCACGTACAAATATCGAGTGTATCAGAACAGACCACAACTTAACGCTAATTAGTTTGACAGGTTTCTGTTACCTGTCAAGTAAAACTCAAGCACTACCATCATGGGTCCACCACCATTAAATCAAACGTGCATGATAGTTGAAGGCGAGCAACTAGCAAGAAATTTTACTGCCATTTATAATAAGAATTGTATCAAACACAAAGCTCACTCTGCCATGACACGCCGTCACGTGTCACCAAGATATATCAAACATCGATCACATCTGTTCAATTTGTTTTGTGTTGCTGCGCTCAGCGTCGTTATCGTTACAAATAGTCATTTTTGGTCCAGTGCCACTGCAAATTCCAACTCCAATTCCAACTCTAATACCAATTCCAATGAGGGTACTCATTTGTATGCAGCCAGTGCTGGGCAACAATCAGGTGAGTTTTCATCTATGACAAGCTTACCAAAATTTCTCTATAATAGCTTGCACATATAAAACTAAACGAGTTATGATTCCATTGGTTTATTTCGTCGCTTCCGACTTAGTGAACGATCAAGCTAAATCGTTGACAGCCAGCACAGCCAGCGCATGCCCCAAAAGTGTCACACTATCAAATGGATTCGATAAGAAGATCTTTTGTTTCTACGAAATACAAGATGACTTCCGACCTCAAGACATCAATCCGTGTTTATGCACCCATGTTGTCTACTCTTACATAGCCGTACGTAAGAATCTTTCATTCATTGCTGGCAAAAAAGGTAAGTTAAACTCCACTTGTACTTTCTCATATAGTGTGCCTCGAAGCAGAACAATTTCAAAGAAAAAAAGTATTGAGAAAAATCAGTTAAGAAAACATTGAACTCGAGAGAACATTGTAAAAGCAGCAGCTGCACTTGAGTTGAATGTCACTTGAACTCACAACTCGTAGTTTCAATCAACATCCCAGCAGCAACATGTGGCAACTCTCGCACTGTTTTATGCGAATGTCTCTATGCGTGCACATTACCGTTGCATCTTGACATTAGGATCAATGAACATATAAATTTCTAGTGCACATTAACAGGGGCACGTTGACCAGTCTACCATTGAAAGTTAACTGGACTATGAGACGGACAGTCATATGAAGAACTTGTGTTGTCACGCTGTGCACTGCTTGCTCACTTATTGGCTGTCTGCGAACTTGGGCAGAAACTTGCTCCAAGTTTAACGAGTCGTCTATTACCATATCGTACCACATGATGATTGCGGTGACAAAAGATTTGCAATCAATGTTGCTGTGTGGGGCACACAAGTGAATAAACAAGTGAGAGCTACTGCTGCTGCTGTTTCCCAGGTCAGATTAGACGCAACCAAACTAGGTTATCGGATCGGAGATTAGCGACACATCAAACATTTGTGCAAACTAAAACTCAAAACAACCCACAACAGCTAAAAGCTAATGAATACTATTTTCAAGTTAGAGTTGTAGTCTAAGTGAAACTGGTCTTGATACACATAACTTAATTATAATGCCAATATGACGGCGACATCTGAGTATGTGGGAGTCAGGTATCAAGATCGAGATGTCTCGAGTCTATGTATCTTGCGCCGCTCATTCATTACATAGATATTTTGCATCATTGATATGCCCACGTTGATAATCTTGACATTCTTACTACTCCTGCTGCTGTTGTGGGTAAATAAATAGCAGCATATACAGCAAATTAATCATCATTGCTGATGATTTCTACTTGGCATTTTCAAGTTCCAGGTTCCAAGTTTTATTCATTTATATTTGGTTATACATCGTGAGATTACCAGCTAGATTGTTCATGTAACATCTACTTCTATCGTTCTCAACGTTTTGAAAGTGATGTAAACAACATAAAGAAACATCTACATCAACATTACCCGCATCAGCATGACGAAGTATTTCGATGTTCAATGTCCAATGTTGGATATTCAATTGCTTCAATGATCGATTTTAGATCGAACAAACTTACATCCTCGAGGCAATATTTACATCAGTATGTAAAATAGAATCACTTTGTACGATAAACTATATCATCGTGTTGGCCTCAATGTTGGCCGCCTCCAATGACTGATTGTTGATCGATCAATCACTGATTTCATTCTTGCAAAAATCTTATACACAAACTAGGTAATCATGACTTTCAGTTTACAGTATCTCACAAGATCTCTCTGCACAATATGCCATAAAGTGAAAAATTTCAAGGCAAATCAATCTCTTTGCAAGGTTGGACGCCTGAAGGGTTCGACAAATCAGCCATCAACAATATGAAATTTGGCATCATGAATTGGAAGCCATTGGTCAAGCATTGCCATTGGATTGAAAGTGATATTTTGTTGGCCAGTTGAAAAAGTTGACCGCCTAGTTAGTTCTAAATTCTCATCAATTCATTTGTATGCCAACACATACCACAAAGGTAGCACACAAAAGGCTCGTCTTGCTGATCCTGTATGATGTTATTGTGACTGCTAATCGTACAGTCACAACTTGTGTGTTCGTTTGTAGGTTAGAGCTCAAACTAATGGCAACAACATGTTGCTGTTATTACCCTCATGTTAAGGCTAGAGGTGATGTGATTGAGGCTTATTGTCGAGTATACACGATGCATAGGAAAAAAAGAGAGCTTTATTTAGAGTCAATGTGTTACTTCTACTCGCATCTGTGTATCGTGTCAGAATCATGAGTCGGAATGATAATGATGATGAGGATTACGCGCGTACAGCACGAATAGAGTGAAGCAAAATCCTAGAAAACAAAGACGTTCATATTTAGAAACTATCGTCCGATTGTAAAGTTCGATCCACAGTGACGACCACTACTAATAATATTTAGACTATGCCATAAAATTGCGTCTGACTGCCCGCTATAAACTTTTTCTCAGTACTTGACTTGGATTGAAGTTAAGGAGAAAAAGAAGAGTTTGATTCGATTTGACGAGAAAGAGAGAAATAAAAACTGAAATAAAACTTAAATGAAAATGAAAAAGAGCTAAATTGAGCCGATCCGTCAACACCTGCAGCTTTCTTGTAGCCTGTTTGGCATACATAAAGAACAAGTAGACGAACGGAAAAAGGTGACTAATCCGTGTGGTTTAACGTGCGGCAGAATGGCCGAAGTTATTTCAGTTCAGTTAGCATTACAATAACCCGAATGATTGCGGTTGTCCTCAGTGAAAGATGTAATTTTGAGAAATGTGCTATGATATAGGAATATCATATCGAATTGTGTGTACTTTACCGTTACGTTTACGGTAATGTAATTAATTTTAGCATCACTAGAGATATCGTTATCTATAGTGATGATTTAGCGTACGCACCGACAAATCAATGTGCTGATCAGCGCCAATAGAAAGCCTGATTGACTGTGCCAAAACAAAAACAAAATTAGCTCATCATGTTTTTCGGCAACGCATGTTTGAGGCGTGTCGGCAATTAAAACAAGATCATCGAGAAATGTGATTAGCACCATTCAGCAAACAGTAACATATCATCGTCAGTCGTGAGCCTGCCACCATAGCTAAGTAATTCCACGTCAAAATGTTATAATATTGTCTAGCATTCATAATATTAATACGATAATGATAATTGCATCTTAAGATGTAAGTGCAATGAATGTTCCATGCTTGTGTGTTAATGCGTTCAATCCAATAAACAAACAAATATAAATGAACAAGTTGAGGTGTCTTGAATGGCTACTGAACTCTGCAGTCAACTTTCGGGCTGTACACATTTAATAGATCGTTGCAATGAAGATGACAAGCGCGTTTGGTGTTCGTACGCTCAGACTTTGTTTTAACTAAAAAAGAAAGGCGCATAAAGTCGTGATCAACAACCACCAGTGATCACCTCCAAGTGATCATCCCCTCTGAGAAGATAGCACACTGTCATCTTGCGTGAAATGTTCTTTCAAATTTGCTGTTATTGTTAATCTTCGCTTGTAACAATAACAACATTCGTTGTTATTGTTGCTCGATCGACGAGGCAGCATCTGTCGAGCGAATGCTAAGCTCGACAGATGCTTCTGCTAAATGCCTCCGCTAATTCAATGCCGATGACCTCCTATTGATTCTATAAGAAAGCTGCCGCATCATCATTCTGCATATTGATTAGAGATGCCATTTGAAAGAATTCTTCAATACCAATTGTATTAGCTAATTTTCTGCCAATGATCATGATTCACCCATACATTATTGTGTTTGCCGATACAATGTGTCTTGTGTAGCGTTATCAATCGCTCATCCATCGGTTCGATTGAGAGATCGATCAGTTAATTTGTGAATTTTCACGATGTTATGCATTGAAATTCATGCAAACTTTGCAACGTAATCACTTTAAAATTTTGAACGTAATTAATCCATGGGAATTTTCTGCGATTGAGAGAAGGAAAGTATTGGAAGCTCAAAAGTTGAAGTTGCAGTGAATTTTAACTTTGTTTTTTAGCTTCTTAAAGCAAGAAAATTTCTTTTAGCAATAGATTTTCATGTTTTGCTACTAACTGAACACAATATCATGATACGTTGAACAGTCTTGTCGTCATTACGTCTTCTCTTGAAGACGAGATAAAAGGGCAAATCGGCGCGAAAATCTCACCTGAATCCACCTGACTTTTCATGAAGTCTTCTTTCCATAGAATCAAGCGAGCTGATGGCCCGAGGCATCAGCTCAATCTGAGTAACAACAGCAGCAATGGCAGCTAAAATCATTTCATGCAGCAAGACCCATCGTCCAGCTTTTGCTCAATCCTTTAATTTGTTATCGAGTTTGGTGCCGCCGGACGCCGCATCATCGGCGGAAATATTGTTCTCTCGTTCTGTTTTGTTGACGCTGACCGTGTGCTGCTCATCGTGCGCTCTCATGCGTTCCTGTTCATCAAGTTAATTAAAGGGCAAACTACTAAGTAACAAACTAAAGTTTGCGTGCTCACCGAATTCGACAGCAATAGCAACATTAGCCAGCTTCATCATAACTGTAGTGGCTCATCTTCAGCTGGAGCCATTCAGCTCTTCAATTATTGTTGACTTGTTGAATTCACACAGACATACACACACACAACAAAAATCTCAACGAGTGCAGCCAGTGTAACAATGTGCTCCTGGATTGCCCATTTTGTTGCTGTTGTTGTTGATTAGGGTGTCTTGAATGGTAGCGCCGCCGACGCATCGCGTCCAGTGAGCCAATGAGTTATTGAGCCACTTGACTTTAGCACGATTGAAAATTCTTCTTTTCACCTAGAGTTCACCCTGAGTGAAGTAGAGAGCAACGTTAGTTGATAATCCTGCAGAGTAAACTTTTCCATTTCTAGAAGATATTATGTTCAGATCTACAAGAGCGCGAAAGCGAAACGAAGAATAGGAATGCTGGACTTAGAAATAGAGAAAAATGGCCTCGGGTGTGACCAGACACATCGACATAATCGGGAGCAAATATAAACATAATTAGTCCTTCAGTTTCTTTGGAACTTTTATTTTAGTCAAGCAGCAGCTCACCAGTGCTAGTAAGCGAGCTAACAGTAGTTGAAAGCCCGAATAACAACAACAGACTTTTCTCTTCACTACTTTACTCACTCACTAACCTTGCATCAAGTGTTGATCTTCCACACGTTGTAAAAGCTCCGCATGAAAAGAGTGAAGAAGAGTAAAATAATAATAATAATAATCATAATAATCGTATCTTGCCGTAGTGGTACTGGCACACAGTTAGAGCCGTCACTGTTTGCAAGTTCTCTATTGTAGGTTTTACAAACACAAAATATCTCTCTTATCCTTCTTCTTCTCAATAGAGTTGCTACTTGTTGTTGTTGCTATTCAAAGTTTCTCTTCTTTTCTCTTTTGTGCAAGCTTATAAAGAAGATGGAGTTTGCTTTGTAAGGAGAATTATGTATATTGAGCGTGCATCATCATGAAGGCTTGGTATGCATCAATCACTTAGACCGACTTCACCTGAATCAAATTCCAAGGAAAAACAGATCCAATCATCAATAGTAGCAGCTGCTGTTCTGACGAGTTGATCCATTTTACTCATTTATTTATTTGCGAGTCTCACACAATCCTTTCGCTTCCTATTTGATGTTTTTATGGTTGCTGTATGATTAATACGATTCGACACAATCGTTTGCCTGGCAGATTGCACGACTAAGCAAACATCAAGCATCGATATTAGTGCGGCCCTTATCATTCTTTTTCTGTTCTCTTTGACTTTGCTCAGAGCGAGAGTTTGCCACATAAACAAAAGACTTATTTCCGTTTTAGTTTTCATTTGTATACTTTTAGTTGTGTTTAGCTAACGCCTTAACTTCAATCATATAATTTTAGTTGCACCAACAACAACAATCTATGTATTTCCATGCCAAAGCGAAAATAAAGAACATTGATAACGTTAATGATGAGCAGCGACATCGTGCTAACTATGAAGGCATTGTCATGCACACTCAGTGCAATCACAATGACTATTGGCCGATTTAATGCCGAGAACCGAGTATGAACTATTTTTCTTCGGGCATCATTTAGTTTTAGTGATCAACAACATGGTGGTCAATTGTTGCACTGTAGTTGCTAAGAATATTTTCTTCATCAGTAGGCTAACAAGTGATATAATTGCTTACTTCCGCGGAACACAAGCGATGTTACCGCTGGAATGAGTAAGATATTAATCTTGATAAGATTCGATCAACGGTATAGAATCTTCGACAAAACGAACAATCTGTTTTGCTCAATTCACCATTATGGAATACATTTGAAAAAAGGCTCTTTGTCATAGAATTTCACCAGGAAATGTCAATACCGCAACCGCTTGTTGTAATAGTAAGCGAAAGTCATGTCACCTCTGAAGGATTTCCATGTTAAACGCTTGTTACAACACATCGTAACATGATTTTGATTTAAGTCACAAAGTAACAACAATTGAATATTCAGTCGCACCAAGCGGTCTTGCTCGTCGTTTCTAAGAGTTCATAGCAAGCAGACAAAGTCACTTTGCATCTGGAAATTTGATCAAAGATCTGATGAACGGAAGAATTATAGCCGTTAAGTCGACTATCAAGTTGAATTCGTATCCATTAGTAGTGCAAAATCGCCTCCCACACGCCAACATTGATGGATCCATCGAAGCATGAGATATACAAAAGTGCAACTAGTAAGTTGGTAGCGGCTCTATAGTTGAAGGCAGTTATTCGGTTCAAGATGAATCAGACAATGTTCGCAATGTTTGACGAGCCCGTTGATGCTAAAAGCATGCTGACGCGTTTGTATTCCTCGAGGATCTTGTTTTCTGACTCAACTCTTAGCATGCTCGATCATAAGGAACATCAATTGCAAACAACATTTGAGTAATGAGTTGTGTTGAGATTCACGCTTCTATTGTACCCACATTGTTGGCGAGTGTGTCAAACACAAAAAGCCTGACTCTTGTTGACCAAAAATATGCAATGGTTTGAATTAAAATGGTTGATGCTAAGGAGGATTAATAATTTGGATGAGTTAGCGTGCCAGTGATGAGCAAATGAAGACAAGTTTTATAAGAAACTCACAAGCCAGTTTCTCTTGGAGAAAATTCAAATCTCACAGAGCAACCACGAATGACTCAAGGGTGGTCAGACAGAACAACATCGTCGTGACCATAGTAGTTCGAGAATTCAAACAAGTGTGTGCTGTCTGCTAGTCTTTTATATATTCATTAGCCTTGCGAGTTGCCGTGCGCATTTTGCAGCACAGTAGCTCATTCAAAATGGTGAAATCATCACAAAATCATTGCTGAAAGATTCCTAATGCTGCTGTTTGTGATGACCAATCTCAGCCACATTCGGCACGGCTATTATCAACTATTGTCCCTCCCGTATTTATGTTTCCTCAATAATCAATTAGCCCTAGACGAATGGGCAAGCAGCACAAACAGTTGAGAGTGAAAATTTTCTCAATTTGTGCTCTTTTTTGTTTTGTTTTGTTATGTTTGACAATCAAAATGTTCTGAATGTTATGTGACTGTTGCCTTGAAGCTATAGAAACAATGGTGTGAAAGTCTGCTCTTTACACATTCTTTCAAGTTGTTTGTTGCTTTGTGATTACTCTAGGAATGCTGCTTATACTTTGCACTATTTGTGACCCAATGCGAGTGTGCGAAACCTTGCATATACATCAGCATTATTTGAGCTCACCTTTAACAAGTGTGCTGTGATTCTGTACAAAGTTAATGTTTGTTTCGTGCTCTCTTTGTCACTCGCTTCTCGGCACTTGTTTTGTTGTCAAATGAATAGTTGCCGGTGAATTCTTACAGCTGAATAGAGTTTTCAAATTTAGTGTCACGCATGACCTCACGAAGATGAAATGACTGACATGTTAAGGTCAAGCATGCGGTGTGAGCAACAGTTGATCTTTCTGTGAACAACGAGATGTTTTTCACGATTTAAACCGCGAATTTTGGTTGTACACACGACAATATGAATTCAATTGGAGACAGCATCAAGCAATGCTCTGTTCCATTCTATTAATGTGGAATGTCGGATTAGTTGTGCGCTTGACCCGTGTACATCCATCGTCTACTGTCCTGTACGCTTGCATAGTGTAATCACATTCACATCAATTTTCTCTGTAAATGAATGGAGACGAATTGTAACTTTTGTCGCCCAACCATCACAACAAATGCTCATTAATGTCTCAGAGCAAAAATCCATTAGTGCGCGCAGCACCACGTTGTTGCTGCTAAACTTGGTCACCGAACTAAAGTTCGTTTTGCATATGTATAAATAATATCTGTATTAAATGACCAGCGCATCCACATGATTGTTGTTTAGAATATCATGAGCTCAATTTGTAAAAATCATCCTGACGTGGATAATAATGGTCTAATGGAATATACAATGTAAATTATGATACAGACATATTTCCTAACAAGCTCACTGGGGTATCCTGAGCCAATTGTTTGTATTTGAATTATAACAGTTGCAAGTTGAGTCAGCGATGAAGCCATAAATAATTTTTAATTGGTTGGAAATTCTCGAAAATTTTTTCGCGGCAGAAGCCGAGTCGAAATAATAACAATGATGACATAGTAACAATGAGATCATCGAAATACGATTTTCATGTAAGAATTCAGCTTATAGTTGTTTGCGACCATCAGCAGCTGGTGCTGCTCGTTCGTCAATTTCTAGCAAACGCAATAATAAAAAAATAATATAAAAAGTTCTGTACACGCACGCGCAAGAGAAAGTGCCCGATTTATCGCAATTGTCGGCTAACCTATCTGTTGTCTCAACCCGATCTGTCCCAGGCGATCTGCGATTGTTGGGTTCGTTAAAGCGCAAGAATCCACAGTTGAAGCTGATTGTTTCGCTGCGCCCCGACGAGCTATTCTCATTCTATGCGTCGAATTCAACTACAACAACGGCAACACCATCAACACCGATATCAACGGAACGAATCGATCTCAATAGCGGATCAATGTCAGGCAACAATCAAACAGGAGTCAAGCCACAGGAGGTTCACATTAAGTTTGCCAAACGTGTTCGTGATTTCATTATTCGGCATTCGTTGGACGGTATCAATTTAGATTGGCAATATTTTGCCCAAACATTGCCTTCAAACAATGCCAGCAAAGAGCATTTAACCACCGTATTGACCGTAAGTTTCATTCACCATCTCATATGTATCAATTCATAACGGGGAGATTTCCACCTTTAATATGATTGATCTTATATCATTTTATATTCTTCTTCTTCCTATCATGTGAATCTTGCTGATCCCAGGCGTTGAGTGATAGTTTCCGAACTACACCAGCCAGTTCAAACATTCCATCGTTAGCCTATTTACGCCAACAATCACCGATCGTGGTACTTACGTGCAGTAAAGATTTCTATTCGCTCGTGGATGGATACGACTTTCCATCTATCACCAAGCTGGTCGATTATGTGTATTTGCCGGCGTTTGATTTCGACTTGAATGTCGACCAATATTCCATCGGTCATCCAGCTCGATTGCACGGAATCTCCGATACTGAGAATCTCGATACACTTGTTGATTTGCTGTTATCGTCGGGACTACCATCCGATCAATTGATTGCCGGTGTACCGTCGCATGGCGTTCAAATCACGTCAAGGCCGTTGAACAACATGCCACCTGCCGTTGGTAACAATCAAACCCAATCGAATGCAACGGTCAAATTGCATGAATATGATATTGAAAATGCAGCTAACATTAGCATAATATCACACTCAGAAGTGTGTGCTCTCTCTAACAAAGCTTCGTCACATTCAACGAGCGTGAAAGTTTCAAACTGGACATTGAGTCGAGCTCGTGATCTCACTGATCCATATGTTTACGACAATGAGCATTGGGTCGGATACGACGATGAAACCAGCATCAAATTGAAAGCCAAATATGTTATTCTACGCCATCTTGGTGGAATTGGTAAGGCACATAGTTCATCAGCACCATGCATTCAATCTTAGGTAGAGTGTATCTAACGTTATTATCTTTTCTATCACATTAGCTTTGTATACTGTAAATAACGATGATCCAAGGGGCAAATGTGGCTTTGGACCATATCCGCTACTGTCGACCATCAACAATGTGTTCGCGAAGTCTGCCGGTTTGGCCGACCTTTTTAAATTGCAGACACCACAGCCGACAGCAACGTCGATTGTTACACAAATGTTCGGGAAGCGTGAAAAGCTTGGTCGTGGAAGTACTTCTACAACACCGATGCCCGCGACTACCGACGGAGATCCAATGATATCGAGTGCATCAGCTCCGGATGGCAGCTCTTCTTCAGCAACAGCATCATCGAACCAAGATAGTAATCAGGGTGTGCCGATCGGAACCAGTGCCCAAGAACATCCACAAGGTGCATTAATGTCTTTCGTTGATATCATTGAAAAGTATGGTTCAATTCACCGAGTCGATCAGTACGAGCAATCCGATGAATCACAATTGCCGTGCACCAAAATCGGCTATCAACGCTATCCGCGTGATTGTAGCCGATTCTATCGGTGTGTATCGACTCCACCGAAGCCGGTAACTAATGCTTATCCCTCAGCAGAGGATATAAATTCAACACAAATGAATGTGCAGATACTTGGTGCAAATTCGATCACAAAGTTGCAATACGAATGTCCATCGGGTCTTGTGTTTGACGAATCGAATCAGATTTGTAATTGGCCTTCTTGGTCAGCTCAATGTACTGGTTCGGGAGAAGTTAATTCCATAACCAATTCAAAATTCCAATGCCCCAGTTATGGTTATTTCCAAAATCAAGAGAATTGTGAATACTTCTACTATTGTTCCGATTACAACAAGGGATTTTTTCATGCTTATCAATTCAGATGCCCGTTCGAGCTGGGTTTTGATGAGGAAAAGTTGCAATGTAACTGGAAATGGCTTGTCAAAGGATGCACTAACTCAACTGTGGAAAATTCGACTGTTAAATTAGGCCAATCTAAGAACGTGCCTGTGGGAAATAGATTATACAAACGAAGCATAAATCGTGATGACGGACTCGGAGCCAACGATGCAAAGAGTGTAGCAACAGTGCAAAGCGCCTCTGCAACATCTGCAAGACCGTTCGGGATACCCAACATGCCGCTCCTGACATCATTCATGACGGCCGCTGCAAATGCAGCATCTGGCAAACCGTACGATGCCCATTTGCGCAATGTTAGCGCTACGAATGTTCTATACCCCTCGAGAATTGGAGTAGCGAAGCCATCCAGTCTCCCAGGCACAACTTACAATACTAACAGGATCAAAAACAGAGTGTCAACAAGCACTGAAGCTAAACCGGCCAGTTATCCTCCCTACAAACAACGACCACCACCTCCTTCGATCTTTCCGTTCTTGCCCACAAGTGCAATTTACATGATTCAAGATTCGTTACGTTCGTATGGTCAGGCGATCCAGGGTGAAGTGAATAGAGTGATGCAAATGGCAGGCGACAGATTGCGAGAGATATTGGGTTATCGTGCTAGCGGACCTAGCACAACTAAACGTGATGAAACTGATAAGCTATCAAAATTTGTGGACCAACTCGAAAACAGCAATAAGAAGCGAACTAAGCGAGTCAAACGATCGGCGGAAGTTAAACCGACTGGACAAGAGAGTCACAATAGCAATGGCCAAGATCTTCAGGCAGTTGAAAGTTCGAATGTTGGCCGTTGGCTTTTCAACGGAGGACCTGCAAATTTGGCAAAGAGCATTGCTTCGGTTGTACGACCCCAATATAATCCACATGCTCATACCAGAATACAACACAACTCACCTGTACGACCCTCATTTCATCATATGCAAAGACTATTCCAAGCTCAAGGGTTGAACGCTGCACAAATGCAAGTGCTCGGCTCAAACCCAATGCCTGTTCAGCATCAAACATACCACTCAGCCAATGCGATGACTCGAAACAATGTACGCAAACCACCACCAGGATATCCACAGAATCCGTTGGATTTGGCTGCAGCATCGGCTGTTTTTGGGACGCAGCCACACTATCGGCTTCCTAGTGCCGTGATAAGCACTCAAATGAGTCCAATAACTCAAGAGGAATACATGAAAGTTATGCAAATGAGTGCGGCCGAATCAACATTGGCCGAGCAAGCCATCCTACCAACACCGATGCAATACAACAGCAACAGCGCGCACAACAATAGGCAGCTGTCTATGCCACAAGCAATGAATTTTGCGAAACCAGGTGCACTGATTCATCCACATTTCCGACCAGACTATGGACAGTCAATGCAACAACGACCGCAGTCTGGACAGCAGATGCAACAACAAGCATCTAACGGCCAACCAGAAACGATAATGATTCCACCTCATAGAGGACGCGAAGTCCGGAACGGTCCCATGAATAAACATATCGATTTAAATCAGCAAAGATTCCAACATCAAAATTCTGCACGTGCCACAACGCCACAAATGATGCAAACGACTGTCACCTATGCCGCAGACACGCAAACGACCAAGGGACCGATCTTACCAAGAACCGGACGTTCGAGGATTGTGAACGAGATATTGTCGGCTGCGAATGGGGTAACTAGTGAAGAAGATTTCAGAATCTTAAGCAAACAGCTAGATAATATGAGCGACGGACAGCTCGAGCAGCTCACTGCCGAGCTAATCTCAACCAAGGATGCACATGAGCAGCAGATTTCCACTGGAACACCGAATGGTAGCGCACCAAATGGCTCGATTCCGATGCATCAACAGCAGAGCAAACAAGTTAATGGCAACGATAATATTGTCATGGCATCTTCAATGCATGCTGATAATGCTAATCAGATACTCAAGCAGATTAGTCAGGCAGATTCGCCTCAGATTGATGCGCAAATGATCGAAGAACTTGCAAAACAATTGGCACTTGATGGCGGAGAGCATGCAGTTGAACTTGGCGATCCAGAAGACATTGGATTACTGGAAGCACTGGGTCTGATACAAATGGGTCGGCACCAAGACGACAACACCAAATACGAATCACATAAGCATCCCATTTTGACAACTCAAGGTTATCATTCGCAAGGTGGAAAAATGATCTCGCACGATGCAAACTCATACAGCACTACGAAATTCGTTCCTATTGCAGTTGAATTGCATCAGGACACAATAACGACACCTCAGCAATATATGACGGGGCCCGCTTATGGCCACAACAATGAGTATTATACGGCGTACAACTATCCCACGACGACTACCACAACAACTACCACCACGACCACGACCACTACAACTCCTAGACCCATACAACAAGTAGTTGAGTTTGTTGACATTAAGGAAGAGAAGATCCAAGTACCACAACCACCTGTCACGCAAACAATCAGCGAACTGGTAGAAAACAAAGTGTCAACACCGGTAGGTATTGAGACAACATACGAAAAGAGGATCAAGTCAAGCACCACTGCAAACGGATTAGCGTTTGATAGCCAGGTTGCTCCAATTCATCAATACGAGGAGGTTGTAGTGAAGAAGCGACTTGAACCACATCTCCAGCCACAGTTGCAACAATACTCCATTCAAGAACAGAATAATTTCGGGCAGCAATTGCAACCCCAATCAGGATCCCTAGAAAAGTCACAATTCTCTAGCTCCGATTCAGCGTCAACCGAGGGTTACTCGAACAATGGTTTTACAGCCTCATATTCATTGGACAACGCTCTCACCAGCGGCGGGCAGATTGCTCTTGGTTTTGAACCGAACGTTGAGCAAAGAAAAGAATCCTCAGACTTCAATTGGGGACAACCGCAGCAGCAGCAAGATTTTTCAAATCAATTTCAAGGTCAAGTTTATTTGCAAGGAACATCACAAGAACCTTTTGATGTATTAGTTGGTGCTGGCAAAGCTCAGTCTCCTGCACCTGATCTTGCAAGTTCTTTTGGCGATACGCAAAATGTCGCATCATCTCCGAAAGGGACCGATGTCACAAGCATGCCAGGTGAATCAGAATCCGGAGGATTGCGTAAAAGCATCGACAACACTCTGGGTGACAAAGAGAAAGCAACTACTGCATCAGACGAATCAGACGCCAACGACGATGACGACAAAAAGAGCTTGATTGATGATGAAGCTAGCAATGTGATGATTGAATTGAATCGAAATCGATCCGGCCCCAACTATACGGCCGATTTGACAAGCCCTAGTGTGACGATACCCACAACTATATCAAGCACCACGACAACTACAACAAGGCCCGAGTTGGAGAGTAAGTCGTTTCGCAATGATGCAGCGACTTCTGCAAGTGAGGCGCTGCTCAGCGAACATCTCGGTTGGGAAAGTGTCAACATTCAATCGAATTGGACACCTAATCGTCAGAGTATGACCAATAGCAAGCAAAACTCTGAGAGTCCGTTCAATTTACCGTCAGCCCAAAATTTGCGTCAGCAGCAACACGATGCACATGGAACTGATTATAATCAATATCAGCAATATTTGATGATGCAACAACTGCAACAACAACAAAAAGAGTTTATGGGCTCAATTGATGCAAGCAATCAAAATGACCTCGTGTTTTCATCCACGATTGCTCCATCAACGGCTCCCCCAACACCAACAACAATTCGAATAATAGACTCACCTCAGAGCCATAGATCCGTGCAACCGTTTCAAGATTCAGTGCATAGTTATGCCAGAGACGGAGAGCACGTGTCAATTTATGGGACCAAAAGTGGATTCATGCCCATCATACGCCCGGACGATCCAAGCTACCAGCCACCCATAAGCGATCAAATTTCATCGTTGAATGGCGGAGATATTTTGAGCGTGAGCGCAAGTGTTCAGCCAGCTACTTTAAAGCATATGCCTGTCTCAGGTGTGAATTCAGTGATAGATATCGTCAAGTCAACCACGATAGCACCTGAAATTAAACGCTCAACTAAACCAAAGGTCAAAGCTAATAATAGCAAGAAGCTAGCCTCTGCACCAAATCGTCACGTGCAAAAATTGGCCCCTAAAGAGAGCTGGGATAATTTTGTTAAGCGACTCGATTCTCAAATAACCGTCGTAGATTTGGGAAACGTTAGCACATCGTTTGAACCAAAAAAAGCAGCAAGATTGATCATATTACCTTCATCACCAGACGATCAATTGTTAGATCTAAATAACTGGAACTATTTGTCCACTTATTATCCTCAGTTGTTCCCTAAAGATGTGGGTCGCATAAAAGTTGCTCCGATTGAGTTAGGTCCGCCAAGTCTGAGGCCTGCAACTGTGCTTGACACCACAACAAAATCATCACTATTTGTGGATCAAACTGAGGAGATTCGTCGTGCTGCTAGATTTAAGCAGTTGCAACCGAAGCTCGGCGAATTGATCGAGCCGAAAACATTCGTTGCTTTGGACGAGATTGTGCAACGAACTCGTGGACGATTGTTTATTATGGACTCTGGAAATGCGCTCACTTGCATTGCTTTGATTCCACAGTTGTCTGATCATGAGGCTGCGGTTTTAGCACACCAAGAACCTGTTGGCGCTGCAACCACAACTACAACGGCTGCGTCAGCAATCCAAGACACCACCAGTGACATCTCCACCATATCTCCTCTGTTGGCTAGTTTGACAGAAAAGTATGTGTTAGATCAGAGCACCACGACGAGACGACCACGCAATTCGAAGAAGAATCGTACAAGGAAGGGAGACTCCACCCGATTGAGCACCTCTAACAGCACAACAACAGCCCATGGTGGAGACAACAAAGATGAAAATGTCTCGTTATTCTCGCAAGCAGTTCAGGACACTATTCAGGGCGCTATTCAGCAGCATTACGAAAGCCTCAGACGACAAGTGAAATCTACACAGCCTGTCAATCAGCCGATGGATAACACGAACAGTGATATCGACACCATGGAAGTTGCCCAATCATCTACCGAATATTCAATTCTTGTGCCACCAATGGCACTTTCGTCGTCAGCAAAAGTGCCATTTGCTGGCAGTGATATTTTGCGGCGCAATAGTCAGCAAGTGAATACGAGCGAGCCCGTCGGTATTCCATTATTGTCTGCACCTACAGCCAGTGTCCAGGTGAATGGAGGCGAACCGAAAACACTGTACGGATATGTTGGAATAGACAGCGATCAATTAGGCGGCTCCAGTGCAAGTTTCTATCCAGAGGATCAGGCTCATCATCTCGACGATTCGGTAAGGAGCAGCGCACAAAAAGGCCTCGATCAAGTATCCGATCAAGGCAGTCAGGATACAACTAGATACACATTAGACCAAGTTCCGCGACATGATGCTAGAGCCCATACTGCCAACTCGACAATGCAGTCAGACAGCACTCAGAGGGTCACACAATCAGGACAGCGTAGCAAAAAGCCAATTTTCATATCAATTGGAGCGCATCTAACATTATCATCGGCACCAAAAGTTGTCGATCAAGCTTATGTGAACCATTTCTATGGGCATATTGCACCGGTAAAGAATCGCAATGATTCACAGATCCCCGAATCAGCATGCACACGATCTGGACTATTTCAGCATCCGTTTGAGTGTAACAAATTCTACGAATGTTTCTGGGACAAACAATTGAGCAAGTACACTTTGCACATGTTTGAGTGTCCTGTCAAATTAGCATTCGACGATCGAATAGTTGGTTGTGCAATGCCAATAGAATCATCATTATGTGTAAATTATTGACATGTCAGACCTCTGACTTACTGTTCTCACAATCAATCTCATACTATGTGAGCAGTAGTCTGAACGATGGAATGCTGTACTCATTTCAATTTATTGAAACGCCTCTTCCATAGCATTGTATGATATTGTTGAATGAAATTGTTTTGTTTTCTGTTTATGTTACGCTATGCTAATGTCGTTATGTTTTCAGCAAACGAGTTAAGTTTTACAATGTACAATTAAAGCTTTAGTTAAAATTTTTGATAAAAATCTCACAAAACTCGGTGTCCAATCAAGCACGTAGCTCTTTTATTCTCACAATAGAGGTACTTGGTATTAATTAAATCTGACAGTAGATGATAACAATTGTTTTATGATTATGATGATGAATATCACGAAATAACGACTCCAAATCCGATTACATAACCAATCTTATTTCAAGAGCGTTACGAGATGGGTCCGTATTTGCGATGCATTATGTCGTACTCTTGCCCGGCGGTGTCTCGTTCAAAGTCAGCATCTGAATCGAGATCCAATTCTAGCTCTAGTTGAGGTGACTTAATGGACGAATTAAGTTTGTTGTACAGAACCACGTCGGCGTCATCTTCGCGCTCTTGCCCTTGGGTCATCTCATCACTATCATTGTTATCCGTGTGCCGTTGAATTGTTTGCACCATTTGCTTGGATGCTTTCACCACCGATCGATACCTAGTGAGCAAGTCGAAATACGGATTGAAAAATAGCTTGAGCGGCTTCATATGCACTAATTGATGATTACGCGGGCACATCGTAGCGGTTGTGGCATTGTTATGATAACTATCTAAATCTAGTGTGTCAGGCAAGGCCTGATGATGTGATAATATGAGGCCACTGTGCCGCTGATTGCCGCTGTAGGGTGATGAAAACATGCTATACATAAACGATGATGGGTCGTCAACAAATGAATTGGGCTGCTGCTCATTATTAGTGGCGGTCTGTAACAATGAAACACGATCTGATGTGTGATGATGGCACGAATTGTGATCGATGATCATCATATTGAATTCGTCGAACGTCTCGGCACCTTCGTCATTGTCGAGCATTGAATCGGTCATGCACCCGTCGAGAGCCGAGACCAGGTGCACTTGACGTTGCTGGCCTCCCACGGAATCAGTGGCGGGACCTGTCATCATCGACGAACTGCTCGTCATGTGATGACGCGAATAAGCCGGATTGATCGACGTACTATTGCCGTGATATTTTGAAATCATGAGTTGATGCTGCTGCTGTTGATAATCGGCATCATTTGTGAACGTACCGTTGTGCTTGTGGTGTGGATGAATGATTTTTGAGCAATTATCAGCACCATTCGTTTGGCGTCGGCATAACGATTTAACAATGTGATACAACACCAGCACCACCGACCATGCGGCCAGCGCCAACAACGCTATTGTGACGCCTGAGTCAATGTTGAGCCAACCGGCAGGCGATGCATTGACGTGCGATGATTCTGTCGCGCTACCCAACAAGTGGCCTCGCGATTGCGACGTTGCTGCCGCCGTAGCTGATATTTGCCGGAAGAAAGCACTAGCATTGATGGGAATCCAATGGTACACATTTTGTGTCAATTTTGCGTCGATTAATGCTACTCGAGGAAAGATCGAATGAAAGAAGTTCATAGTTTATCAAGATTAGATAGAGCTTAAACTCTTTAGATCAATCAATGAATGAATTGATGAGAGGCTTACCTTGTGAATATAAATTTTGTGTCCGACCACTTGCGTCTTGTTCATTGGATGAATCACTCAATGATTCAATTGGATTCAATGTATTTGTTGCAGAATGCACGCTCAATTGTTGCCAATCAGCCTCTGGCTTGGCTCTGTTAGTGATTGTGTTGAGATTAGAAGTTTGTTCGTTCTTTTCGACAATGTCATTAAATGGGCCCTCGTCAATTGTGAGCTCGTGCGATCGTCGTGCATTGTACCAAACAATGTTGTGCGCATTAGTTTGCTGTTCATTATCAGGGATGGCGTTGTTGTTTGAGCCAAGTATCAAACTTTTCATATGACTTATTGAATCAACGTATTGCAAGTTGCTATTGCTAACGTCCTTATTGTGATAGGCATTATTTTGACCACTAGTCACCTGCTCACCATAATGTCCATGTTGCCGCATATTGTCATGGTTGAACTGTGATTGGCCCGTGCCGACCAGCACCACATCGATGGTGGCATGCACTTGGTGTGTGCTGGCCTCCACCAGGCAAGCCAAATTGTACGTACGACTTGGCGCCACAAATCGTATTGGCATCCAATTTTCGATGTTGCCAGTGCTTTGTTTCAATGTTGACGAGCTCGCTGTTGCTGTTAGGTAATCGTACGAATGTAAACGCTGCAATTGTATTGTGCGTATAACTGTAAACGAATGATCGGTGATATTGTCAAAAATAGTGTGCGACTGAGCGGCCGAAGCAAATGTGAGCCGCGGCGAATGTTGATTGCCCACCAGTGGCTCATAATTGACGCCATCAATATTGACAACATCAGTGTCGTACTCTTTCATTGTTGCCTTTTTCATTGAGTCGATTCGTTTTAGAAACTGCCGACCATTTTATTAGAAAGTTACCAGAGTTAATTTGTCCATTAGAATCGATTGAGCATGTAAAGATTGATGATATGAGGATTGATTCGAGACTCACCTTAACTTTAGGCAAATGACCGAACGCACGCGCCGTGCATTCGAGCCGAAGATCGTCGGCATTCAGCACATGCACACTGGCAACGGGTTGTACCGAGCGCACTGTGTCTATTGTTGTTTTCATTTGACAGTTGCAGACAGTGTTGAGAACAAAAAGAACATGGTCGTTGTTTTGTTTTCAACACACAATAGACAAACGCATAAGTTGGTAATGCATTAAACGCGCACGCAAGCATTGAAACAAGTGTGACAATGGTGTCATTTTTAGTGTTTGTGTGTGTGTCATAAATAAGTGCTCCGTTCCACAGCACAACGAGGCCACCAGAGAATGTGTGGCAGAGAGGAATCGAAAGTCCGGAACATGCCGTCGTCGTGCGTGTTTGTTTGACAAGCCATATCAGGCCATATGTGTTGACGTTGGACGTTAGTCGTTGGACGAGTTGAGTGTAAATGTGTAAACGAAATGGAGTGATAGAAATGGAACAAACGCGCGCCAGAGTGTGACATAAATGATAATTAGCTTTGGGTGTCGCAGTAAGTTTTCACAACACAGAGCAACATGACATAGCACAGTTCTGCAAGCTTGTGTGAGAGGCCCTTTTCTCTGCCTATTGAGGTTCCTCATTCTGCTCTCTCAGAGCTGAAGTCAGTTTCCTCACAGAGTTAAAGTGTGAAGCCCTCAGCCCTCTCTCTCTCCCTTTTGCAGCAATGGCTAGTGTTAATGTTTCTGTTAGTCAGAGTCAGAGTTAAAGAGGCCAACAGTAAGGCCAGATATGCTTGACACTCACCGAAATTGGTGTCTGTATTGGACCATTCAATGTCGACACTAGCACCCGCGCCATAAATAGAGGCTGACTGGGCGCCCGCTTGTAGCTCGATGTACAAGAAATCGTGTGCAGCTTCTTGTGTGGTCTCTTGCTGAGCGGCAGTCGTTGCCGTTGTCTCTGAATCGTCGTTGACGCCAATGCTGCTCGGTTGTTGCTGTTCACCACTAGCACTAGAGCTGAAATCGAATGTCGACGAAGACGAGGGAACGAGATGTTTATTTAATATGTGCCAAAGTTCATAATTGTCGCTCTTGTTGTTATCTTGACCGTCGTCTTGGCCGCGATCGTTGCTGTTGCTGTTCACGTTGCTATTCAGTTCTTGCGACATCCACTGTATCGGTTGAACGTTATTGCTATCCGTCGAGATGCTGCCCCCAAGACGACGAATGCCGCTCGACGCTGACGACTTTACGGCCAATAAATCCGTGCCACGCCTACTAATTATATCACTCGTAGACATTGTAGACTCTGCTGCTGCTGGTGTGCTATTCTCAAGATCAACGTCATGCCTCTGCTGTTGCTGTTGCTGTTGCTGTTGTTGTTGTTGTTGTTGGACAAACTGGTCAGCTGATGGTGGTACTGATATGCCGGCTTGCTGTGAGCTAGTGGTGGCTAAGTAGCCGCCCGAGTAGGCGTGGTATCGTGCAGAGGTTGAGGCCACGTTTCCGCCGTTCGACGACGACAAGTCTGGCGCCGCTGAAGACATCGCCAAATTGGAAGCAAAAGAGGAGCGAGACAAACGCTGCTGTGCTGTACGATGGCGTCGAACGTGCCGAGCAAATGAATCGGCTGCGCGCACAATTGTGAGCCAAGTCTTGCATCCGGCTACTAACATTCGGACGACATACAGACAGGCGGGCGGCCGGGCAGCACATGGGCATTTTTGTCGCGAGAGCAAAGTTGTTATTCCCATTGCAACAAATTATCATGTCCAGCAGCGTCCAACACACGAACACATCGATGACATTGAGATTGAGTTGACCACCAGAGTTGATTATGAAATGGTTAAAATAAGAGTGTTATTGTTAGTTGATTCGTCGGTTCGTGGATCTGTTTATTTGTTATGTTTTGAGGAGAGAATCAAAAGTCTAATAGATGCAAACAATAGTCAAAACTTTTCAAAAGCTAATTGCTGAGCAGCAAAAACATTAACTTGATTAGTTCGTCAAGCTCTTCAAAAGTCACGCCCATTTGTACAAGCATTTGACATGTGTGTGTACTTGTAACAGCAAGTGTACACAACTCTTTCTGCTTCTTGTGGCTATCGGCTGTTTCATGGTGTGACTATATGGAGCACACCATGGCCTAAGTGCGACGACAAGTTATATTCAGATCGACACATGTGTGACATCGAAGCTCGCTTAAGGCACCTGTCGATGGCACTCATGGCGATCGTCAGCGAATAGGTCAGCATGGCTGCGAGAGGCGCGACCAAGCGCTGAGAGAGAAGAGAGATTATAAGAATCCTCGAGCTAAACGCTGAGCAAATAGCCGATGAATCGATGAACGAACGGGCGAACGAGTGGACGAATTTACCTAAACGACGAACAGCACACAAAGTCGCTTATTCATGGCTGTCAACTTCAAGCCTGGCGCTCAAAGAAAGTGTGTGCGTGCGTCTATCAACGAATTTCATTGAATTGAAATTGTACACCGACGACTAGCAGCACCAACCAAGACAGGACTAACCAATTGAGTGTTCGAGCAAAAGAGCAACTGATCTAACGTTTGATCAGCTTACCAAATCTAGGCCAATGCCTGCAGGCACTGTAATAGCGATAATTGGCCCTCAGCGACATTGCCCCAGCGTACGTGCTTGTAGGAAACTCAAAAGCAAAGGCCTCATTTTAGTTCTGGCCCGTGCAACGTTCGCTCAATGACTATCATTCGCCACCAAGCATTTGATTGTGCGTGTGTATCGAGTTTAAGTGCTCACTAAACGTCGGGCTTCTCTCGTGTCCGTCTGGTCCGTCTATCAAACAACAACCACAGAAAATGTCAACCACAAGAACAGAAGAGAGAATGACCTATCGAAGAAATTCGCTGACAATCGTGCAGCTTGTGCATAAGCTTCAGTGACTGTGAGAGCGTAAGTTCGTGCGCCTCTTGTGGCGTCCATTTGATAATAAGATCGATCTGTGTGAATGTGTGCTGTCGTTGTTGCTACTGATGGGGTCTAATCTGTCGGAATCCGATATTGAGTTCATGAAAACGCACCAGAACTTGTCGATGTGTGTGGTAACTTTGCTTTGTAACTTTACAACTCTTTCTTCGTCTCTGACTTTACTTTCAGACTGTGTTGGTCCAGTCTAAGCTCGAGGATAACAAAGTTTGCAACTCAGCTAAAGTCGACGCTAGATCGAGATCGGCTTCGAGAAAGAGATAAACATAAACAGTTACGCGTTTATTTCATCGTGACCTCTGAGCCTTGAGCGGCTCCCTCTGGTGGCTATTATCATCGATTGTTATCGGGCCAATGTTCGAGAGTCTGCCATTGCACCCTTAACAGTGTGACTTGTCTGGTTCAGACGAATAAAAATTGCAACAAACCGAAATCGAGAAACGAAAATCGTAAAACCGAGAAAGTAAATTGAAGCCGAAAAAAACCAATTCAAATCAAGAAATCTAATCGAATCAAGAATCTAATACGTAAAATCGAAGATTGAGTTTGGCACACTGCATCGGCCACACACACACACACACACACACATGCATAGTGATTGGGATTGACCACAAGCAGGCGTGCCTCTAGTTACAATTCTTCAAGAGCGATTCCGCGCACAGAGAGTGAAGCCGAGGTTACGACTTAGATGAGAGTCTCGAGCGGTCGGGGGCCTCAGCAGTCGCGTTTAGTACAGGCAACTGCAGCGTACATTTAGAACAGCCGACGACCGCACAACACACGTTTATAGCTCTCGGATTATTCGACAGCAACCCCCTTTCTTTGGACTCCACGACTAAGGCACACAGCAGGTGGTCATCGTAGCTCTTGTTGATCAATCTATTGGCAAAGTTTGCTTCGTTTGTAGTTAACACCGTTTGCTGGCCGCGCGGCACACGTGGCGCAAGCCAATGTTTCCCGTTAACGCAAACGTTCTTTAAGATATGTCTCGAGTTGAAATCGTAAACTTTTGTGAGCTAAACAGCTGGCAAAACAGCTACGTACACGGACCAAACAAGCCTGACAAACAACGCGATTTTGTCGTCACCTGATTAAAGTTTAAGCCCGAACCACCACTGGCGGCCCGAACTAAAACTAACCTACGCCGCCATCATACTCGTGAATATGAATAACAACAATAAATGGCGTACACACGCACGTGGATGAAATTTCATACGAAAGACATTGTGCAAGGGACGTGCTCGTGTCTGCAACTCCGGCGCCAGGCACAATTATTCGCATCGAGTATCACGTGCGTGTCAAACTATCATTTGTCTCTGACCATTAAAGATCATGCTTTGACTAGACAGTACAGAAATTCGAACAGAACATTTCTGAGGCTGAAATTTTACAAGGGGCAGGGAGAAAGTTATTAGTGTTAGACTAACAAAAACAACAAATTGCTCCGAGCATTCGAGCAAATTAAAATTGTCCAACTCAATACAACTTTCAATGCTAGATGATGTCAATACGATGATGTTGACACACGCGCACATACATAAATGCAATCTCACGTAACCATTTAAACGTAAATGTAACAACGACGGTAATGATGCGCGCTGGCCTGTCGCCCGTGGCAAGCAAGCCGAACGTATGCTCTCTCATTTGATGATTGCAAAACAAAAGTTCATTTCAGTTTAGTTCAGTTCAGTTCAGTCCAGTGTGAGATGTTGATCGCACACAGATGTTGAACAAGTGACAACTTACCTGAGCGCGTGTGCAGCATCACTCGGAAGCGGCCTAATTGAGGTCCCAATGTTTCTGGGTCCGATGTTGACGATGATAACGATGGTGGACCAGCATGGCAAGTGTACACACCGCCCGCCTGGGCACTGCCAGTGGACACAACCAGTGTGGACACTGCAGCGTCGTTACTGATCGATGTAGCATGTCGCTCATCGAATGCGCCTACTAGATCGGTGCCACTGTCCACACGATGTCCATCTTTTGTCCACGACACTTCTGCTTGATTTGTATTCAGTTGTTTTGTGAATGATTGATGTGCAACAGGACAATGCAGCGCCAATGTTGTGCTCATAAATGCCGGCACTAAACGGGCCACATCGTTTGCGTCCAACAGTTCAACATTTAACGCTTGCTCTTTGACGTTGACGACACGGTTTTTGTTGTCTTTAAATTTCTGCTCTTCGTCGACCAGATGATTATTTGTGTTTATGTTTGTAGTTTTACTGGTGATTGTTGTCAATAAAACATTGCCATTGATATTGTTTTTGTTGCTGGCAACATCAATGTTAATGTCATTATCTGACTGAGCTTTTGATTGTGACTCAGGCTGTGGCTGTGATTGATATGATTCAATATCAATAGTTTCAGTTGGTAATTTTACACTACTAACTGTTGTTGTATGCCATTCGTCCAATAAAACAGTCTGATTGTGTTGAGCGCTGTCTGGAATTGAGGCGATAACGTCCAATTGAATTTCGTTGACACAATCAATGTCGCGCCAGCACGTGTAATGACCCGCGTGCTCCACACCCACCTGCTCCAATATCAAGCGTCCATCTAGAATTGTCGTGGACAAGTGTTGTTGTGTGTTCACTGGCACGTGACTTTTTAACCACTTGACATTCGATGTCACTAGTTTTGGTTGCTGCTGCTGCTGTGCTTGATCACCAGATGGCGCAGTTAGCTGGCTTGCGTGCTTACCAATCCCATAGCACAGTGGACATTGTATTTCGACACGTGTGCCACTCATCACAGTGCGCTCATAATGTGGTAATCGGTCTAATAATAACAAGAGTTAGAGAGGTAAACAGTTAGAATCATTATGATATGTTATTATGGTCGACATTAGACCTTGCATGAACTGTTTTATTGAGAGTCTCAATTTGAGAGCATTCTTTCAGATATCTTTACCATTCTCTGAGCAAAAAAGCAGAAACTCTCTCTCTCTCTCTCTCAAGCAGACACGAAGCTTGGATTCATAAATAAAAGCACTCAGTTTTGTACATTACACGCATTACGAGCGCCTAATAGACAAGCAGAGCATTGTTTTCAATTTATAAAACTATAAAAGCATACAAAATCTAAATCTTTCGTGACGTGCATTGGACAGACAAACGCTGACTATCTAGTAACCGGCTATCTAGCTAAGCACCAGCTAGCTTGGACCAGGCGCAACACGAACACTATTTATATACCACAGTCATGTAAGCTTGTAACAAACAGAATAGGGAGAATATTAGCAAACATCGAGTGGCCAGCAACGGGCAGACATTAACGAGAATGGGGCCAGGCCGAGGCCTCACTCTCTAGACCCACTCTACTCGAGGAACAGACAAACGTGCAAGAGAAAGAGATGGTGGCCAGGCGTGACCGGTGCTGTAACGAGCTTTAAGCGTAGCGGGAAACTTTGAACGTGGCCCTCATTGGCGTGCCTCCTCGGAA
This sequence comes from Fragariocoptes setiger, assembly GCA_019968535.1. Lineage (NCBI taxonomy): Eukaryota > Metazoa > Arthropoda > Arachnida > Trombidiformes > Phytoptidae > Fragariocoptes > Fragariocoptes setiger. Next base: position 6,108 of record JAIFTH010000102.1, on the reverse strand, counting down.
GTTTAAATCTGGCGGCATGTTGGCTCGCTGCTCAAAGTTCGCTGTGTTAATAGTGTCAATCTTACATTAGAACCCATAGTTGCTCACGTACAGTGTTCAAACTGCGCTCGCTATTCACGTGGACACGATGGTTACGAGAATAGAAGAACCGCTGGCCGTACTATGAATATTAGTTGCTTAGTTTCTCAAGAAATGAATGAAATAGAGCCATTTTACACTCACAAAGCTCACAACTCTCACACAGCGTTCACGAAATGATCGAATAAAGAAATTGCGTGCGCACTATGTAAAGAAATGAGAATGATTTGGCCAATGTTTATATTGTTGGCGCGTGTGTGAATAACTCATGCTAGCCTCATGTAGTGTGAGATATTTAGTGTAACAATGCTTGGCCGTTCCGAAGCTGCTTCCGTTTCTGGCAAGTCAAACACAACACAGAACAGATTACTAAAGAGTGCTACACTGACTACTGGCGTGTCATATTTACCCTGCCCGCCCACTGTATGTTGATAAAACTTATTGTTGTTCTCTATTTCTTTCTCTCTTTTTTCTCTTTTCTGTTTGCCCTCTTGGAGGCTAGAATTACCCTCATTCTTTCAGTCGTTCTGTGGACAAACAAACAAGCACACAGATAGCAGCACAATCATTGTTACGGCGCCACAACATGTTAAACCTAAACAAACGGCTAGCGTAGCTTTCTGACATACCCTTTGAGTTTGGCCAGCGCAACAAAAACAGAACACTGAAATAGCTACAGCAGCAGCAACAACGAATAGACAATAACAACAGCCACGTTCACACGCACGCACGGTCTCTAAGAATGAAACTATAAACAACAAAATATACATCAGAAGAGCCTGACTGGTAACTTATGCTGATGACACCGATCGTCATCTAGCCAGCTAGTTATGCTGGCTCTCTTACAAGTTTCTGTTATTAAGCTTTGCTTTAGTTTGCTTTGCACGTGCACGGTAAACTACAGAGAGTGCAAAGCAAGGTACGCACGCTATCGTTACAATGATATTACACGCTGACCGCTTTGCACGCAGCTTTTTCGCACATTGAAACTGAGAGACAATATCTCACAAATACGCTGACAGTGTTACGAAATAGCGCGTAACACAACATAACGTAACCTAACGGAACGCAGCGCAACGTAAAGCCGATCGAATTGCCGAGCGACCCGATAATGAGCGTCGATTTTGAGCGGCGCCCATTTTCGTCGCATTCGGCAGTGACTAGTCATCTTAGAGTGCATGATATAACGAAACATAACATAACATAATATTGTGCGAGTGTTACACGTGCACATGTAACCTCGTGCGCCTTCTTTATAGTGGGTTGTTGTGACACTTTTGCAAAACGAAACGTCCAAGTCGAAACTGTTGGCCGATTATCGTCAGCCAAACGCAAGCGAGCTAACCGCCAAACTGGCGCTAAGCTCCCCACAGCAAAAAGAGTAAAGAGTGGAGAAGTTGAACTCAGTATTTCTGTTATTGTTGTTGGTGTGGGTGTCGCATAGTCGGGTTATAGTTAAAGGGCTGGTCAAGGCCAAGTTGGCAAGCGAACCAACGAAGAGAGGAAAAACGAGAGGGCAAACGAAAGAAACAAAAATGGGCGTGTCCCAATGAATTCATTCCCTCGCCATTGCTTGTAGTTCACTAGTTGGCTATGCAGACCTCTCGCGGTTATAAATTGGTGTCAGGTGCAGCGGACTTGTCTCGTTATCGTTGTGCGCTTTGTGTGGGTGCTTGTACGTTTATGCTCAGTCTGTCACAGACAACACAGAGGCTTGCCAATTAAATATCTTTGCTTACAATTTGGGCTTACAAAATTGTTTCATTAACCAGCATGCATGCACACGCGCGCGCACACACACAATAGCAATACAATTCAATGTGATTAAGTGCAGTTCAGAATGAAAACCAATGTACAAATGTAATGAATCATTCGTCGGAACAAAATTAATGTTTCCTTTTTTATTTCGAGTAATATTTCGACAGCGATTTTTATTCCAAATGAAGACCACACAAACGTGTTTCATATTGCTCTAACGTCGGTCTAGTCAAATCAGTGTTTGGCGTTGAGCTGGTATGTTGTGTGATCGTTGTTGGTAGATTATGATTACACAGGTGTACACACATCAGTGTTTAATAATGACAGTGTTATTAATCAATCTTACCACTGTATTATCATGTCTACAAATAAATCTTTATGTAAACATTGACAATAATAAAAACATGACAGTAATAATATGGTGCAGCACTGTGACGTAGAATATCAGGCAATAACACAGTCTACGCACCAGTGCACGATGCTAATATCAAGTACTTGGATGCTTGGGTCCTTGTCTACTCGTGCTAACATGCTAGTAGTATGTGTGCGTGTGGCACACTAGCATTCTAGAGCAGTGAGATCGATATGACACGTGTAGCCAACGGAACGGCACAGCCGAGCGGAACAAGTGCGAGCAATACTGTGTGCATGCATCAAATACTAAACAAATTGCGAGCACGTGTAAATTGTGAGGCGTTATGCATATCGCGAGCACTAGCAACAGCATTGTGCACTTTCACAGCGTTAGCAAGTTGCTGTAGTGTAACGACAGCAACATCTATAGCTACAGTTACAACATGAGGCCAACAGTTGAGGCGACAGCAACAGAGCGGCAGCATTCAGCTCGAACATCAGCTTTGTATAGAGTATAGAATATACATGTGAAGCATGGCTGACATGCAGATATATGCACAAGAAGTAAGTAGTGTGTAACAGTAGTGTTAGAGAGATCTGTTGGCCAGACTCTGAAGAGCTCCCGCTATCGCCTTCACTTTTGGCCGCGGCTCTGGCTAGAGCTCTAGCGAAGACTAGCTGAGGCTCCACAACAGCCGGAAGCTGGCAGCTATAGCGGCAAGGAAGCGGCCAAGCGGAACAGAGAGCCTGCCAGCGAGCCAGACAGCTAGTCAGCTAGCAGAGTCTCATAGCTCGAGCCCACACTACACTATCGAACGAACTATAGTGTGTTTGCGTAATAAACACGCTATTGTTCGCTTATTTGCTTGTTCGCTCGTTGACGGTGTCGCTCGCCAGTGCCGGAGCTATTTGAGCATTTCACTGGCGCACCCCAGACCCACCAACGAACAAATGCGTCCGCAATTCGCCTGTGCATAAGCATCGTGATCGGCGCCCACCACAAGCGCCACCGCACACATGCAGCATACAACGAACAACATCGATGCTTATTCAAAGGTATCGTAAACAAATACACTAGCCTCTAGTGATTGGTCACGACCACGCCCGACGGCCGTGTAAAGTAACGAGACGTCATTGCTTGATTGCTCTGGTTTTGTTTCGTTCCATTACATGTTACTGTGCTTGTAGTTTTCTCGAGCACCTAAAGATGCTGCTAGTTGTTGCTGTTATGGGCCACAGAATGTTCCACTCATGCATAATGTAGCAAGTAGCAAGTATCACGTGTAACATGCAAAGCATTGAGCGGTAAACATTCGCTTGGCACAGTTGAATGTTTGAGTGCTGCATGGCTGTGTTCGGTGCGATCAATTGTAATCGTCAGGAGCAGAGGCGTGGTGGCATGGTGCAAACAAAGCTATCAATAAGCTAGTAGTTGCCAAGATAAAACTTTGAACTATGTGTGCACGTGTGTGTGTGCGTGTGTGAAATCCTCTTGAAACGGAAGTCTCGTTCTCTCGATGAACCTGCCAGAGAGCCAGTGCCTCGATTGCAGTCGTAGCCCCTAGAGAAATAACCAGAGTGACGTCAGAATGGTCATTCAGGTAGCAAATCGTGCAAGTGAATTTCTCTGCAGTGAATAATGAAATAAACATCGGTTGTGGCGCTAAACTGACAACAATTATCCGATACATTATTTCGCTAACACGCTTAAGGCAACAAATTCTGTTTATCTCGACTCATTGTATTCGCGTTCGTTGTTTTGGTATGTGATGGTTTAATTCGGTTAAAGGTTCGCTTACAAAGATAAAATGTTCTTCTCTTAACCAAATTCGGTAGAGTAGCAGTTTTCGAACAATAATCCATCGTGAAAGTCTATCCATAATTTCAAAGCTTTAATTCGAACTGCGCCCAACAGATTATGAGCTTGACATGCCTCTTAATCAGCTCCGGGCCAAATCGCCCAGTGCTTGGCCCGTTCACACAAGCTAGAATGAAAATCGCGCGGCTATCGATTGCGAATATAAGTTGGCGCGTTGTTTCCAATTTGCTCAACTACCTTGGCTCACTGTCGCTGTTGTCTATTTTATGGCTACTTCGATCTAGCCCATAAACCAAGCCTATTGAGCGACCAAGCAAGTGCAAAGCATTCCGAGTAGAGCGAGTAAAGTTCAAATTCTCTTGTTTTTAAGCTCTACACGTACATTCACACGTGTAACGTGGTCGCTTGTTTTGTTCTTTCAGAATCATTCAATGTGGCTCTCAATGGACGAGCAAATGCGAATGCACTGCACTTGTATGGTATTGCGTGTAAAAGGGCGTCCTTTCGCGGTCAACAATTACACATGGCAGTTTTTTTAGCTCGACAAATTTCCTAAACGTTGCTGCGTTATTTACCGTTCGCCGTCTGTTATGTTGGTGAGTGAGTGAGTGTGTGTGTGTGTGTGTGTGTGTATGTGGCTGCCTTGGCAACGTCTCTTTCACAATCAAACTATGTGAGCTACACTGACCACTTGCTGCAGACTCTCAATTTCACAACATAGAATTGGAAACACGCTCACACTCACTCACTCAATTGCACGACTCATTTCGACACGCGCGTGAGCTGTTGTCGCTGTTGTTGTTCGCAAGAGGAACAGTAGCGCGTGCCTCAATAAAGGTCCCACTGATTATTGTAGTTGCCGTCACCACATTCTCAATGTGAGGCTCAATCACACACTCACACAACACAAAGAAATGATGAAACAAAACACTTACAGTCAGCCTACTCAATAGCTGGTTGAAATTTTTCTTCCTCTAGTTCGCTATGCACTAGTCAGCAATGTGAGTCTGCTATCGTAGCAGCAGCAGCAGCAGCAGCAGCACAAAGCACAGAAAAACAGACGAATGCATTCGTATTGCTGTGCCCTCCAACAGTGTGGATGTGGTGTCCAACATAGATTGTGTGGTGGACAATAAAACAATAGCAAGCGAACACATTGCCTCTCTCATTGGGAGCAGCAATAACTCTCCGATAGCTTCAACTTTCATCTAGGCACATAGACGCACACTAGACCGATCTATGCTGCGCTGCCATCGTCCAAGTATGGTCAGTTATATTTTCAGCAAGCTAGCTGGTCAACTAGTAACGCGGCCAGGAGCGAACAGTTAGCCAGCTATACACCGTGTCACAACTAATGCAAGAGTGTGCTGAGCACAAACTATGAATGTTAGACTTTGGCTACACTTAGTTCGACCATTGAGCGAGATATGGACCAAATTTTATCTCAGAAATGTTTATATGTTGCTACGTTTTCGATTTTAGGTAGCTTGTTTAGACTACGCACGACAGGAAGGTGCAAAGTCACTTTTATTTTTGTTGTTTGAGCTCTTGGCATGCTGCTTTTTGTCTTGACAGTTGATGATTGAATCTCAACATGTATTCACAATACATTGTCAAGAAAATTAAACAAATGCATGCAGCAAAGTGCAGCTATTCAGAGATACCCTGACGTATGGATATGGTGATTAGCACAGTCAAAAGAATAGTTGAGAGAAGAGACAGTCGACAACGTAAAAGTCCAGGCCCAAGACCAAAAATATCATCAAGAGATCGATCAAGAATGAAGCGGGTAATTCGTAGATGCAATTTAGCCAATTCTCAGTGTACGTCAAGAAAGGTGCAAGAAGAATGTAATCTTAACTTTGTTTCACGCCGAACAATGCAGCGAACACTAAAAAACATTGGCATGAAGTCAAGGAAAGCTATTTCAAAGATTATTCTTAAGAAAGAGCACCGTGAAAAGCGTGCACAATTGGCAAATGAGTGGCTATCGAAATCTCATCCTTGGTTTATCACAGTATTTAGCGATGAAAAACGATTTTGTCGGGCCAGACAGTTGGTCGTCATATACTGATGAAGATCGTGAAATTTACAGAAAC